>JABASC010005064.1:0-10813 GCA_019776185.1 Plutomurus gul
ACAATCGAACTTCACATAGTTCGTTTAATTGTGCAATTATGTTATAGTCGTCTGCCCTCTACCTCGATTCTATCTAATCAGTAGATGTTTAAAGATGGCGAAAAATCAATCCGCTGCAAAACACTGGTTAACTGTCAAGTTAATTTATTAGTTGGTTTTCAATTAATTACAATCCATTGTTCAATCAAACTTTATTTACATTAAAGACAGAATTAGCAAATTCATTTGAGTTATCTAGAGGCAAATTATAAAACCTCGCGAAAACCGTAGAATTCTGTGACCATCCAACTCTCTTTCGAATCTCATCAATAGAGATTCCATTCTTAAATGCTAGAGAAGTTGCCGCATGGCGAACGCTATGGCTTCCGTAAGTTTTAATATCTACACCGGACTGTTCCAATGTAGATTTAATCCATCTACTAACCGTTTGAGTACAAACTCTTTTGAATGGCTTTGTCAAACCAATAAACAAATAATCTTCTCCTTTTCTGAGTTCAAATGTTCGTTCCAAGTATTCTTTCAGAACTGACATAACACACAATTCTGGACAATTGTCAAATTTTGGTAATATTAGTAAAGGTTGTGAGCGACCAGGAGCACTAGTTTTAATGCGATCTGAAACAAAGATTTCAACTTTATCATCGAAAAACTTTATCTCACTCAATTTAATACTAGTTAAAGTCTGAACCCGATGACCAGTAGCCAGGGCGATTAGCGTAACACATTTAAGAGTCAATTTTATAAGATTCAGATCTTGAAGTGGCCACAACGTTTTTAAATGATTTAGAACGCATGTGGGATCCCAGATCCGATCATATTTTGCCCTTGGGGGCTTAGTTCTTGCGATACCTCTCAGCAATCGCGAGACTATAGGATGCATTCCAATGGAATAATTATTTATCGGTTTTAAAGCTAAAGATAGAGCTGATCTAGCAGTGTTAACACTGTTATAACCAAGATTTTGTTGAATTAATTTTGACAAAAAAAGTGTAATATTTGTAAGGTCACTTTCGAATGGACATATATTTTTGAGCTTACAAAACGCATTCCAGCGTTTGAAAGTTGCTTCGTATTGCTTCCAAGAAGATTTTGAAAGAGATTCGGTGAATGTTTCGATTGCTTCAATTGCTAGTCCTTGTCGAATGTAGGCTTCGCTGACAAAGTTCCGGCCATCAATGTAAGTGAATTCTCCAGTGGGTGACGCCTGTGTCCAAATGAAAGTAAATTACGTTTGGGCTTCATTAATATAAGATTTCCAATAAGCATATTCATGTACACGGGAAACCAAATTTGATTTTCCCAGTAGGGGGCTATTACAATGCCTTTAGCAGAGTCAGCCTGCATTTTTCTCAATACTTTTAACACCAAATTAAAAGGTGGGAAGGCGTAGAAATCCAATGATTTCCAACATACTGTGAAAGCGTCAACCTTGATGGCATATGGATCAGGCTTCCAAGAAATATAATCTTCGCATTTATGATTCCATAAAGAAGCAAATAAATCAATGGAAGGGGTTCCTAATTTTTTCTCGATACACTTAAAGGTGTCATTACATAATGACCATTCCGTTTCTGTGGAAGTCACTCTCGACTCAGCATCTGCTATAACATTTTCTGCAGATGCGATATAACTAGCAAAGATATAAATGTTTCTTTCTTCACAAAATTGCCATATCTTTCTGGCGATTTTGTGGAAATTTGGGTATTTCACACTGCCCATTTTATTTACACAGGAGATTGCTGTTGTGTTATCAACACGGAAAAGAATATTTCTGTTTTTAATCTCAGATGCATAGCATCGTAAGCCATAGTACACTGCTATTAATTCAAGTGGATTTATATGATAATTCATTTCCTTATCGGACCATAAACCACCCGTTGATGATTGATTGTATGCAGCTTCCCAGCCCGTTGGGGAGGCATCTGTGCTTATTTCCATTTCAAATCTTTTATTTGAGAAATAAGCTTTGCTCTTTTTCACAGCCGTTTTCCACCACAAAATATCACTTCTTTCTTGGTGGCCTAATGAAATTCTCACGGAAAAATCTTTAGGGTTTGGTATTAAAGAAAGATATTTTTTCCTTTCTAAGCGTTTGGTATACAGCATTCCATATGGAACACCCGGGGTGGCCGCTACCAGAGTACCAATGAATTCCGACAATTCTAGAGCTGAGCAAGTACTTTTGGCTAAGAAATGATTGCATAACTTTAAGATTTTTTCGATCTTTCTATCAGTCAATGATAAAGTCATTTCAACAGTATTTATGTGAAACCCCAAATATTTTATCTGTTGAGTTGGGGTTAGAACCGACTTTTCATAATTGATTGCGATACCAAGGCTTTCAAGCAAATTAATTATGTATTTTAAGCTAGCTGCACATTTTGACCTGTCAGAGCTTGTGCAAAATATATCGTCAAGATATATGGCCACAAAGTGGCCTTCTCTTCTGAGTTTGGAGATGACAGGTTTCATGATCTTCGTGAAGATTCTTGGGGCTGTACATAGCCCAAATGGCAAGCAAGTGAATTGATATAATTTTTCTTCATAAATGAATCTTAAATATTTCTTGTGATCCGAGTGAATTGGTATCATGTAATACGCGTCGGTTAAATCGAGGCTTGCGCAAAAATAGTTTTTCTGCGTTAATTCCGTTGCCATCTTCAAATTTTCCATTTTAAATTTTGAGTTTAATATAAAATNGAGTTTAATATAAAATGATTTAACTTTTTTAAATTAAAGATGAATCTGTAAGACCCATCCGGTTTAGGAACCACAAAGGTTGTTGAGATGAATTCATTTCTCTCAGTTTTGCAAATTTCAATTGCACCAATACTTATTAATTTTTTAACTGCTTGTTCTACATGTAAGTTTTCGGTTTCTGAAAACTTTGGTTGAGTTGGGATCATATTTTGGAGTGGCAATTCTTTAAACGGTAATTTATATCCACTAAGAATACTCAATACAGTATTGCTAGCTCCAATATTTTCCCACTGCTTCAGAAAATATTGGAGTCTACCAGAATGTGGACTCACCTCATTATTCATTTGTGGTAATATCGGTTCCTGTGCCCGCCTATTTTCTCCGTCATTTTCGATGAAGATGTCTGGCGCTGGTAGTTTAAATTACTCCGTGATTTCTGGTAAGACTTACCAGTGTTATTGGAATAATATGGTTTTTCCTTTGATCGATCGGACGCACCCGTAGATTTTGGGGGAGGAAATTTAGTAATATCCTTCCCGACTTTTGTCAGTGCATTGGATGCTTTTATTTTTTCAGCAAGATCCGAACCGAAAAGGCATGGATAAATTGGGGTTTCTGTCAGAACCTCCTTCGTTGTGACGTCCTTAATATTGGACTGTATATTCTTTCGTCTCATTTTTGAAACTAAATTTTGTGTTCCCATTAAATATCTGCCAACGTTATTTAGGTCCTTTATCAAAACCTTACGATCGAAGCTACTGTCTTCGGTTAGCAGAGTGTTCAGCGCCTTGCCAATCATGGTGGTGCAAGCAGCAACATTGTTTTGAACAATTTGTAAAGAATAATCTTTGTCCTTAACAAATGACCGTACGGCCTGCTTCAGTTCAGGGTTTAATTGTGGTGGTCCATATTCTGCATTTTTTGGTAATAAATTATTATTTGCAAGATGTTCTCTCTCATCCTTAGGTAAGCCTAGTTTGGCAATGGAGTTCCACCGACTTACGACTTTTTCGTCTATATTTGGACCACGATTGTCCGTTTGTGCTGGATCTTTGCCAAGCAACAATTCATCATCGGATGCATTGAGTGCCAAAATGCTGTTAGAATTTTTCTCAGTTTTTGAGATATCGGCATTAGGTGCGCTTGAGTCGCAACTCTTTGAATTTATTAGAGAATTTTCATTTGTACTGTAGACACTAATGACACTGCACGATCTTGATCGATTGTCAATTGACCTAGAGCGACGCCGTTGGGATCGTGAGCGAACCCTTGACACAGTGGATCCCGTTGGGGATTTAGTCTTTGATCTAGATTTCCTGTCCCTTAAATCAGGGGATTTTTTGGACTCATGTCCAGAAGCAATTTGTCTCGTTAGAGACTTGACAGCTTTCTCTAAAGAACGCAATCTTGACTTACGAGATTTCCTTTTTCTGTTCCTTGACCTTGATGAAGAATCGGACGAACTGCTTGATCTGGGCATTTTACTTTCTATAAAAAACAAACTCAATTGTTCGGTTAAGTAATTGCCTTATGTTGAATTTTTCTAATATTTTTGATTTTCACTCAAGTTTCACAAGTAATATGGTATATTTAATGTATCAACAGTTTTAGTTACCTTAATTTACCTAAGTTTTTACCTTGTATTATCAATTTGATAATAAATTTTGCAGCAGAGGTTGTTGTTTGTACAATGACCACTAAAAGTAGAATGGATAGATATTGGAGGGAAGCCTGGGTGTAGATGTGTGGCGGAGCGGTTGACTTTTAGTTTATAGCTTTAAAGTAGTGGTACAATGGCCCCTAAGTGTAGGTACTACTGATTAGATAGAATCGAGGTAGAGGACAGACGACTATAACATAATATTTTATTTAATATGTTCTTCCTCCCATTTACTTTTTTGCTTACTTTGCAGCACTCGTATACATTTATAAGCATTCTACAAAACAGGTGTACTCATTATTCGTTTCAAATAGGATTTTATATTCAAAATGCGGGGCGCCGGTGCTGAGTCTCAATCACCACCGTATTTTAAAATGAAAATATAATGCATGCGTTATATTTACATTCTTGCTTCCTAGCCAGAATGCAAAATAACGTTTATGAACATTAAAATAAATTTCTCCGTCTCTCTCAGAAGCTGTAATAAATGAGTACGAACTTTCTTGAGCTGGATTACAGTTACAAAATACGTACGACGAATTACAGAATTCACAGCATTTGACAAGAATGGAAAGACAGAGTAGGGGAGAATGGTGCCAGTTGGAAAGTTTAGAGTTTAAATAATTTTTATAATTAATCTGGAGGATTTAAAGTTTTATTTTGTACATTGTATTCATTAGGTTATTAGGTACCAATTCGATTATTGTTAGATATTATTAATGGTAAAATACGGTAGAGACAACATTTTATTTAAAAGCACTTTTTTAAACCAACCGACAGCACCAGTGCTGTCGGTTGGAAATAAAAATAAATTGACTCTTGTTGCCCCTTATGACCCATATTTTTCCAATTCCGTTTGTTGTCTTCATTGAATACTCTGTTATGAGCAATGTAACCGACAGTCGGAGGCTGTCGGAGATGTTAATATCTCCATAAATCGATAAAGTGTAGAATTTGGAATACTTTGTCTTTTGCAAAACTAAAAAATGTTAATATCTCCATAAATCGATAAAGTATAGAATTTGGAATACTTTGTCTTTTGCAAAACTAAAAATGCTCCTTCCATTTAAAAATTCATCTGCAGTTCGTTCAATTTGTCAATATTTACTCCAAGTGTGGTCTTTCGTGGACGTGACGTACCTATAATTAATATAATGTTTAAAACTCAAGCATTATTAACCATTTACTGTTGACCAACCGACAGCGTGCTTTCATTTGCCAACCGACAGCACCCTGACTTTTTATATTTGATTCAACTTCCCCAGGAGGTAAGGTATATGTGCTTTTCAATTGATATCTTATATCCATCTTTAATGGGTGTACAATGTGTCAAAAAATTCTTACCTCTCCAGGTTGTAGGAACGGCTCAAAATAAGATTGTGTAGACCAATGAAAATTTACTTAGGAATGCTTTTGGACTCTAAAATCACTTTTTTATTTTTAAAAAATTCAGCTTAACACGGATTTAAAAAATATTTCGTTACACATTGCATGTTGACAATGTGATTTTAAATTAAAAATTTAAGGTAAAAGTAGCAAGGATTACTTGAAATAGGCACGATTTACCAACCGGCAGCACTCTCCCCTATTGCATAGACAGAGTAAGTATAATAATGCGAGGTTTGGGGAGTAAATAAATACTCATCGGTTATACTACATTTTGTTGGTCACCTTCTGATCATAATGGTAAAGGACAAAGGTACTGATTCTCGATTACTACAACACAACTATTACATGTACAAAACATAGATCTGACGTTACTACAACATAATTGAGAGCTTTTTTACAGTCAACTCAATCAACAGCTAACGCACATATTTAAATATCGCAACTCTTTATTATTCAAAGCCAATTAGTTCTGAACGTAAGTAATATGGTAATTAGGTAGTATAACCACACTTACTCACTCTTGCATCCACATTTGGTGAAATGGATGAAACAAATGGATAGGAGGCGTGCCCACAAAAAATCATTGAGTGTGTGTACCAATTTCACTACCACTACTACAAGTGTAACATGCATGCGTCAGGGGAATACCCAACAGCAATCTCTTCCATGAAACAGATTCGGATGAAAATGTGATTGCGTTTATAGTAAAAGGCGAATGTATCATCTTGTTATTGTGTGGAAGAAGAATCACAACTCTCTGAGTCGACCACTCATACAATTCATTCGATTCTCAAACAAGATTACTGCATAATGTTTTCCTGCGACTCGAATATTTCGCCAATCCATGACGTTCTTACTATTTACTAACAACTTCTTCCTTTCCATGAATATCCACCGCCTGCCTACTGCTACTACGATATAAGCGATAAGTACTATTCTTCTTATAAGTCCGCATCAAGTCGTTCATCTGAAATGCAGAAGACGTGTTTCTCACTTCTCTGCGTGTAGAGTAGACTTATAAACGGCGGACGGACTCTGTTCCATCGCACTTTAATCCAGTTTTCCAAGCAAGGCTCATCTTCCCACAGTTTTACTTGTACACATAAAAATGCTAAAATACAAATAGCCTGCAGACACAAAAGGTCACATTGAGTCCAGTCTCTAGAGAGAAAAAGAAATCAATCTAGCAACTATAATATCATCAGTCATACAAGAATAGACTGCATTCTCAATTGTAAAGTCGAATCAAGATGTCCAAGTCACTTTCGACAGCGTTCGCAATTTTCGGAGTAATTTCCGTTGTGAGTGGAACCTCATACGTGCCCGCAAGAGGCTGGCCATGGGCTCTGTACACGACAACGCAACCACCTCCAGGATTGTACCCTACGTCCACCACGGCGGCTCCTCCACCACCTGAAGATTTATCTCTTTCAAATCTCACACCATCACCAGAAGGCTCAAAGCATGACAACAGGAAATTCGTTATTGTGACAGACCCGTCCAGTGGAACCGTTCTCTACATTCCAGCCGACTTGTTCTGGGCGAAATTCGGGGTGGCCAACAAAATCCGAAGAAAGAGGAGCACTTCCTTCAGAAAAAATCGTGTTTTTCCACAACCGAAAATTTATTTAGACGAGATACCCCAGATTGAGGATATTGTCGACAACGACGAGTACGACGAAAAATACTATTCTGATTACATTGCTCCGGTTTCTCCATTTCGATCTCGTGCTGGCCACTATGAATCTGTTGGTGAGGGCTCGTCTGAAGAACATCAAATCCGCGAAGAGGGAAAGCGACGAAATCTTCCCCAGTGGACAGCCAAAGATGTTTTTAAAGCTTTCTTCCCCAACTACAAAAGCCAGCCAAATAAGATGATCTACACGTACAGTTCTGTGTGCGCCGACGGGTGTTTGAATAACAGGAAACTTCCCAAAAATACCCCAAGCACTATTGTGGAAACGGAGACGACAACATCATCCCCTTCAACCACAACTCCATCCTCCACCACCGCTGATAGCAGGGAAGCCTCGGCTGAAGAATTTACCACCACCTATGCAACCACAGACATTCAGTCGGAGACTACAACATCAAGACCCGATATTCCAGACTACCAACAGGAAAGCATTCCGGTTCCTGCTGCATAAATTCACACACTGAGTGTTCGCAATGCATTTATTGCATTGGTAGACTACCTATACCCTACTGTTGCAAATTGATCTTGTAGTGAAAACTACTTTGTTTACTGTACTGGTTGTGTGATGTTTGTACTGTTGGTTGTACGAGTGACTAGCAAACTGACTACGAAGGTGTTTATGAGTCTGTTCATTTTGTTGTGTCGTTTCCTTTGCATGTAGTACACATATTGCACAGGAGCTTATTGTTATTATTAGATAGCATAATAATTATACTTAATAAGTTAATAAGAATAAGTTGACATTTGTATTGTTAACTAAACTTGTACTAAAACTTACACTGTTACAAATACAATTAGTACTAATAAAATGTCGTTGTACATATATTTTCTTATAAATGCGTGAAGCGGTGAATAATACTATTATGTCATCATTATTTCTCCTGCATATCATGAATACAGCATGAGTTTAAAAGGGAAACGTTACCGAAATGACATGCGAGTTATCATAAAACTTTAAGGAAAGTTTTTAGCAAATATAAAATGCATACACTATTTTACACTACTTTAGCTGGGAATGAGTGGTACGTAAGCGAAGTGACCGAGTGAGTATACTATAAACTGGAGTCACCGTGCTCAAGAAGAGGAAATTGGTTCAATATTATATAAGATATTGTAGAAATTAGCAATGTCACAGGACAGGCCATCCAGCGTGATGTATGCATTGTGCGGTTTATTTATCTTACAACAGTCACCCATATTACACCTAAATTTACAGATAAAAACGCACGCATAGAAAATATTATTACTCGTTAAGTGTCAATAAATTTCACATAGTATATATAAACTTGTCAACTTGCTCTCGTCCTATTTTCTGAAAAAGTCTCATAAGGATAAAATTTCCAATCATACGAAGCAAAAAACAACAACAGTTTTTGTCTTTCATAATTAAAAATGGAGTATAACCATTCGTTAAAAGTGCTGTGGATTTTGTGTGGATTCATCTACGCGGTGTCATGTAGCAGTTACATGCAATCGAATTGGCGATACATGATGTATACCACCACTACAGTCCGTCCAGTGGAAACAACTACGCGTGCCACGCCTAGAATTGCTTCTTCGGAATTTGGGTCATCAAGCTCCGGGGACGATGACGACAACAACACATTGGACAACAACGACCGTTATCTCAACATTTATAATCCAGCCACCAATCAAAACATGAGAATAAGAATCAATGACTTCTGGAACATCTTAGCTAGAAATAGCGGTGGACAATTCTCTTCTCCTTCTCGATCTCTTGAAAGGAAGAGAGACCCCATACCCAATCGAAGGATTCCGTCTACAAGCAGCCAATACAGGATTCCGCAAACGAACCGTGAGGATTCCATTAATTCAATATTGCAACCGATCTGGGATGATCAAGATCTGGCAAACCCGCAATTTCCACAAAGTCCGAATTCATTTTATCCATTTAATCGCCCATCAGCAATGTCAGGAGCAGCAAGAGAAAACCAACAACAGCTCAATTCTAATACTCCGTCGATTTTCACCAGCCGAGTCGCTGATCCCCCGCAGCCCTACAATACTCCTGCTTCGAATATTATCTACATTATATTAAATGGTCAGGGTCAGCAGCCTTTGGTTCAGCCACTACCACCAGTAACTTATTTCCCTGGGGTATCTCCACCTCTAATCGATTATTCAGACGGCTTTCCTGAATTCCAAGGACAAGCTTTCCCTCAATCACACCCTTTAGGGACATTTAACTCATTTGAATCGAATTTTTCCAATAATCATCAACCACACCTCTCTACCCGTACGACTTCATCTCCCCAAACAGTGAGTAATGGGAATCATGAAGGATCAGACCTTGGGATAAAAAGACCCAGAGAGCGTTCAGGAGTACCGCACACTGAACCCACTACTGCAACAGCACCATTGAAAATTTTGGATATAGATGAGAGGAAATAACAATTCTCCCACAAAATCTTAACATTTTGACATAACAATTGTCAGTTTATTCTTCGGTATTCTCTATGGTTTGCATTTTCATTGCAGTACTCAGTAACCCATTGTCTGAAAACTTCATTATGAAATTTTAACATATACATGTATGTATGTAATAGTAGAGAGTACAATTGCTTTTAGCTTAATAATGTTACAAGTTATTTTCTGCAGATTTCACAAACATGTCTAAAGTCTATAGTAATATCCTCTCTTCTTAAAGTATGCAATAATTGTATTATTTTCTTGTCTTAACACCCGAAGATCCTCATACCCCTCTATGTCGCCGATTAATACGTTGTATACATATTATTGTGAATGTACTTACTTCAAACACAACGAGATACAATTTCAATTTACAATGCAAAAAATGTCTTCTTTATTCAAAGTGTTAGTGGTTGGTAAGTTTGCGCTCGCAGCAAGCAATATTCTATTTAATTAATAAAATTTACATTTCACAAACTATAAAACTGTATGATTTCGTAACGTATATTTGGACATTCGATTTAAACTAATAAATAAGTGTACTGCAGCACTACAAGAAATTGCACTTTGCAAAATTTGCAATGTGGCGAACCAATTAACTTATTAAGCTTTATCAAAGGCAAGCAGAGCACACAGTGATTCTTTAATATGTAAATTAAAATGAGACTACTTACAGATATATAGCTTATAGTGAACCTCATACGTAAAAATACCAATAACTATCTCAGTCGTCGCCGCATGATTGACTTTGACCCGATTCGAAATTGACGCGTGAGTAGAATCATTTAATAAATAATCAGTACTTTGTGTTGGTCCTTTTGACCTGCGAAGTTCATGTACAAAAAAATTGGAAGATTACACAAATACTATCGTAGTTACCTATATATTGTCAATAAAGTATTTTCAGCTAGTAAACCTTTGTTTTCCAAGGAACCATT
>JABASC010005065.1:0-10813 GCA_019776185.1 Plutomurus gul
CTAAAAGGGTACACCTGGGGATGATATACAAATAAGCAGTCGGAATTGAATAAGTATCACTTTCGCTGCAATTTTCAATTTGTCTGACTGTGCAGTGTTTAATTAATATCTTCCAGTCTATGTAATCCTCAAACGCGTTTCGTCGATACAAAGCGATTTAGTGTCTCAAAGAAATGGAAAGAGAACTAAATCCCATACGAACGCTTGACAAAGAGAATCAATTTGTTTCTCTTTCTGTTCCTTGTATTTAAAAACACAGTTCTTATAATAATAATAACAGTGTGCTAACAGTTCAAAGCATTTATAAAAGCCGTAAGCAGTAGATAAAATCGTGTAGACAGTTATTAGGTAATAATAAACTGGAGACACCTACACGTTTTACTAAGTAATGGCCAAGTAACGATTTCCCTCTTGTAATATTAGTATAATTACTATTACTGTCGTTTGCAACAATAGTTTTTCAGGTAAAACATGTAGCGGCAACCATTGTGTTACGTATTTAAACGAGCTGTACGTAATGTAGTATTGTATCATTTAGAACAATGTGGGCAAGATATTATTATAAATATTGTTGACACAAATAATTAGATTTACTTACAAAGTCCACTTTACTGTGTCTCTGTACTATGTGCTATGGTTTGACTGTCACACCAAAAATAACTATATGATACAGTATTTATAATTAGACCATATATCTACTTATTATTCTTAGATTCTCTGCTCTGTCTATTTTCCATTGCATCAACCGTGTACTACAGATAAAAAAAAGACAAAATCAGCTTTAAATGACACTCTAGCAGACTCCACCCCCTCTGACTCTAATCTCAATCTTTTAATTGTTTACACTTCCACAATTAGAGAGAGAGATTGAACTCGTTGTAAAAGTGACAGTAACAGAATGACATAAAATTATTTTGACAGTCAAGATCAAATCATGACAACTTATCGCAAAGTTTTTAACCACCTGTTGCACACGGCACACAAACACAGTAATAGTTTTAGTTTTTGGCAAATGGCACTTTAGACAGCATATAAAATATCTGTCAGTGCACAATGTACCTTGGCTTAGCTTAACCTTTGCTTGGCCACTATTAATGCGAAAATCCCATTAACGTTGTAAAAAGCATAAGCTATTACTGTGTGCACACAGAAACCCACTGCTGTCAGTTTGTTGACTCTAATCTGTACTGCACTGCACATATAGACAAATAGTACGACCTATCCATCATCTCTCTCTCTCTCTCTGTGCAATGCATTTCGCCTTAGGCTCATGACTTATGTACTTATAGTAAAAGTGAGTACACACACAGAAAAGGACAGTAAATTCTGATAGCACATTCTTCTAGAGAAGAAGTAATGATCTGAGAGTTGACTTAACTGCTCTGCTGTTTTCTACACAAAGTGCTTTGTTCTTTACTAGAAAACTGTTAAGTGTACTTACACTCTGTATGTACTATGTGTTGTATGTAGTAGAGGTAGAGGTAGGTCCTCACGTCATATCATAATCATACCAACGTCGTGTCTATACCTACTCTCATCTCCCCCCGATTTCCGTTATAGCATATACTACCATCACTATAGTATTGTCTATGGTGTATGGTATTCCCCAGACGAGTGCTGGTTGGTGGAATTATTGCTAAATGTCCAATTATTAGTTAACACAACTTATAACAACAGTAATAATAATGAGTAGAGTAGTAAGTCACAGTTTTCCCTCTCTATCTCCCATCTATCTATCTATCCCTCATATCATACGAGTGTCTGAAACAGAACAGTACCCAAATTGCACGATGACGACGATGCGAGCAAGTAAGATGAACATCATGCGAGTGCGAAACAATGTAAGTACAATAGAATGCACACACAGAAGGAAACTGAATGCATCATATGTACTGTAGTACAAGACAAGGCAGGATACGACGACGACGATGATGATGATAGCCACAGCAAAAGACTTCACGTTCACGGTGGTAGTTTAGTTAGTAAAATAATATGATGATGAAGAAGGATTATCTCCCTGTGCGCGTACACAAATTGTAAGTACTTATAAACATTTCTGTGTAAACTATGGAAACTATGGTAGTATTTAGGGGTAGAGGTGCACGTACACGGTACACGAAGCACACGTAGTATAAGTCCTAATGGTTGTGGAGCTACTCGAATGTCTTTAAGTCCAGTTCACTCATCCACATGCAAGAAAATAGTAAAGAAGGGAGGACGCGTTGTTGTGTTTTTGATCGTTTGTCGGTTGTGTTGCTGTTCTTGCTTCGTTATCGTTATTTACTCGATTTGGATCGAATTTCCCTTTTTTCTTCTCTTTCACTCATTCTCACTTGTTGGTGGTGGCTGGCTGGCTCGTTACGTTCCGTGTGTGTACGCAGTTAGGTACGCGTTTACGCTATTGTTTATTACAATTAGATTGCAGAGAGAATCCAATTTAATCATGCACTCACTCTGTGTGTCTGTCAGTCAAGATCCTGTGTGCTAACCATTTAACAACAAGATCGTGTTCATCTGAATCGATCACCACACTATGACGAACCGAAGAACAGAACAAAACGAATTAGTTATGATTTATTATATAGACTATGTACTTTTAGAGAATTTCTATAAGTGTATGAATTCTTTGTAGTGTTCTTTTTATGTTAGTGTCCATAGTTGACGATCCAACGCGCTTTGTTGGGACGACGATAGTTGAAATGAGGTCGTCGTCGTAGTTTATGGCCGTGAACGACGTAGATGGGGATTTTCCCTCCGAATGACCCTCCACCACCGTAACCTTTGGGTCTTCGAGGTCGCGAGTGGTGGAAATGCGTGAGGACTGGAATTGGAATTGGGACACCGAGGGGTTCCTTTCCATGGAAATGTGGTTTGTGGTGTGGTGGGGGGTGGGACTGGACGTGAGGGACACCAGGACCTTCACCACTTGTGAATGAACTGTAGCTGCCACCGCCCCCATGGTGATGATGGTGGGGAGGAGGTCCGGGTGGGGAATGGCCGTAGCCACCACCGAATCCTGTAGATACTTCTGGGCCAGCGGGGGAGCCCTGAGGGCCATAACCAAAACTTGGACTGTAGGTAACAGATTCTCCTCCACCGCCGCCTCCTCCTCCTCCTCCTCCGATGGGAAGGAAGTTTCCGTATTGTACAGGATGGTAGTGGACAACTGTTTTGTGAGGACCGCCGTGAAGATTCTCCTCCTCCACCGCTGCCTCCTCCTCCTCCTCCTCCGATGGGAAGGAAGTTTCCGTATTGTACAGGATGGTAGTGGACAACTGTTTTGTGAGGACCGCCGTGACCCGTGTGACCATATTCGACACCTTGACCACCTTGACCGTCTCCTTGTCCATGTCCCCGCCCGTGTCCGTATCCATAAGCTCCTCCCTCATGCGCATGTCCATAAGCACCACTTTCATGGCCCAGGCCAAAATTTGGCCCGCCACCACCGTGCCCATATCCGTGACTGACCGGGCCGTATCCATATCCGCCAGAAGGTTCGTCAGAGTGATGATGTGGTGGGGGCGGGGGAGGTGGTGGAGGTGGGTGGGGTTGACCGTGTCCGTGTTGAAATTCGTCGTGGTGGCCATGGCCATCGTGACCCCCGTGGCCTTCGTCGTGAATGATTTCGTTGTGGATGGTAACAGTTGTTGGGTCGTCAGTGTGGCCTCCGCCGCCTCCGTTTAAGGGCGGGCCGAAATTTCCCGTTTGGAAGCCATTGCCACCATCAAAACCACCGTTATTGAAATTACCATCGATGTTGTTTCCAACGTCATCGTCACCGCCCCCCGCTGGACGAACTGGGACTGGTCTTGATGGGCGGTCGGTGAAACGACCAGGATGAGGAAAACCGTGGTGACGGGCATAATGGTTTCCAGAGAGCGGTCTGTGGTGAGGAATATCTTCTCTGAATAATTGACGTCTGGTGCGTGGGCCTGTGGAATTCCCAAAGTCCTCCTCCAGAAGAATGTACTGATTATGAAAAGTATCTGGTAGACTAGATGACAATGAAATTGGTAAAAGTGATGTTAGCAGCACCTGCACAAATTAGAAAATGAAAGATTAAATCGTGATTGCAGTCCGTTCGTCGAGTGTTGGCTACGAGAAGAATGTTCAAGTGAGACTCTGATGGAGACAACAGATAGAAAATTAGGTAGGTAGGTAAGTCAATCTCTACTTTTCTAGTACTGTTGGCTGGTGGACAGAGAATTTTATTTGAAGATGAGCCAAGTGGAGTGAGTCTCTCCACGTTCTTAACAGACAGCACTGTGATTATGTGAAGCCTTAGGAAAAGAAGAGTTGTTATGAAAATACTCTCAAGTTTCATACAAACTTATTATTAGTAGCTGTTGCTGCAGTTTTTTTTTGTGGCAAATTGTGCTTTGGGGATACGAGGGAAAAAGAGTACTGCGGTATAAGGGGAAAATAGTAGAAAATGAAAACAATAAAAAAAAATGAACTGACAGGCAAAACACGACGATATTAAAAAAATTGTGATGATTTCCTCGATTATTAAAGTTGCGAAAAAATAGATTATTATGCGAAACCGACCACAGACAACATTTAAGATTTTTTTTCCACTTTAAAGAAATTCAATATTTTTACTTACTCAACATATTTTTTATTATGCACTTATTTAGATACGAAATGTGCAAAAATTAATTTCTTTGACTAAAGTTCTGTTTCTTACCACAGCCCCAAATGACATCAAAGAAGTTGTGATCCACATTGTAACAATTTGAATAGAATTAACACACACACTCTTGCAAACAACCAACAAAAAACTGAAATCTTTTCAGAAAACACAGACAAACAAACAAACCTAAAAGTCAAAATAAAAGGTTTTCCTTTCGGAAAAAAATTCAAGTTAACACTGCCGACATAGTAATTTGGCACACATCACATAATAATATATGCAAATCCTGGAAACTTGTTATCATGATTTATCATGCGAATATTTCTCCCACACAATTTAGCCGCTCTCTGAAGACTGACTAAAACGATTCAAAATTATTTTGATCCAACATTAGACGACGTTGTTTAGCATTAACACCCAACTTAGCTGAGCCAAATGATGTTAAGTCGGACGGAAAAAGATAAGGAGGAAAAGGAAACAGCTTAGGCAACAATCAGCCCAATATTATCGCGGTGTGGGGTAGCCAGACAACTGTTAATCTGAACTGTGACAAGAGATAGACAAAAGAGCACAGGTAAGAAAAGATAACAGAGACAGTGTTTCAAACGATTGGGTCGTAGATCGAGTTCCTCCTGTGAGAGTGTCTTGTGCTAAGTCCACCACCAACGTGAACCAACTGAAACAACTTTCATTAATGATATCCCAATATAAAGTAGTAGTAAGTGCTCACGTTCTCTACTACAACAACATCTACTAGAGGAGTCCCTAGTCAGACACTTCTCTAACATAACCAGCCATCAAAGAAACGTTCTTGAGCGTTGGTCGACTCACCTCACCTTTCGCACAAAGCAACACAGCACAAACTAATGCAAAATTCTGAGTCCGTATGCCTTTCTGTATGTGTGTATGTACATATACAAAGTAGTAAGCAACTAAATTGAACTTAAAGAATGTCAGTATACCCCCGTGCCGTAGAAAAAGCATCGAGTTACCTTCCAAGACTTGCTTGCAGCTTAATATTTGCACAGTGAGCTTGTTGAGGCATTAACACTCACTAAAGTTCTATTTATGGCTGTAATATTTGTTGTGTATGCCCACTGGTATAGTAATACAGAATTTTTAAAAGTTGAACTGCTTACTTACAATTGCATTAGCCTATTTTATTAACTCACAATGCATCACATCACGTACTATAGAGCAAAGAATGAGTATAATACAGTGGTGGGCACACAATGGTGTGGATGATGTGCATGTATACTTGTGGAAAGGAAAGATAATCCGTTGGTCTTGCTTATTCTCTCGTCTCGTCTGTTCTTCTTGAGCTTTAAACTGAACTCTTGAAAGTGTGAAATACAAATAAAGCTAAATATAATAATAATAATGCCCATCAGCCCAACGAACAACTGCAAGTCAGTGGTATTTGTGCTAACCCTTTATTATTATGGAACAATAGGTAATACAGGTAGTGTGTAACATGTTTGGATAAATCTAATACGTGGATTTGGCCTACAGACTCAAAAAAGATGTGTTCCGTTCTGCCCCGCACTTGGACTACTAATAATAATTAATCTGTGCTGCTGCAATTCAATATACTCTAGAGAGCAAATTGTAATCCTTTAATAATCTATTTGTTGTAATGAGATTACTCTATCATGCAAAAACTAAAAGCTACTTAAATTACTTTGAAATAGATTGGATTCGTTTTGGCATCCATTTACGAATGAGCTAATAGAAGAAAGAAAAAAACCGTACATAGAAATGAATTACGAAGAAACTCCCACCGCGCCAGAACATTTTGTTGTTGTACCTAAGCTTTACCTCATTGCCTATTTAAGTAGAAGTGGATACGTTTTTTATGGATAAAAGTTCATGAAAATGTAACCTGTTGTGGCCAAGTAGATGGACTATATGTCAAATCTGCCTGTCAGATCAAACTATTCATTAAATATTCTAGGGGGAGAATGAAAAGTCAAAGGACTCGTTAGCCGCAAATGGTCCATATTATCGATCAATGCACAATACAGATCTGTGTATGTGAATTAATAGTTGCATTTCTTGTTTCTCTTACTTATAACACTAATTCCATGCACAATCACAATGCTTATGTATTTTACTATCGTTTTATAATGCAAATAGCGTATGCAGTATTTGCAAATTCTGTGTGTGTGCAAAAATGCAATTGCAGCAGAGCTGCACGCTGATGTTGTATGCAACTTGAAATGGCCGAGATGACAAAGGGTACTTAATAGTTTGACGCTCGCTTATTTACTTACGTACTTATTGAATACTCAAATGACATTTTTCGACGTTTACTTTTTAAAACGATACGTGCATCAATAGTTACTCTCTGTGTTTACATGCATATTGCAAATGAGGATAGTGCATGAGTGGGTTACGTCGTCCCTCTATTTATCACTTTTTTGTTTTCTTTTCTGAATGAATGCTTCACACTTTACATACTTATTTACCTATACTTACATATTATATGCATGTGTGAGTGTTAAATGGACTTTATCGTCGTTGTGCTCGCATTGCAATTGCAATGCTACGTATTCGTATGACACACTTTTCTAATTTTACGGTTGTCAGTTAGACTTTTGCTGCATACAAACTTGCATCAAGTTTAGGTGTTCAGTTGTCTTACTTCGAATTCGACAGTCGTTGTCCATCTCCATCCATATTATATATCTATTGTGCATATGTTACAGTCAGGTTACAAAATCAGTAAGTTTACAAACTTACGAACTTTCGTACTAGTAAAGATATATACGAACTAATAATTATGAGTATGGTTTACAACCGTACTTGTTAAAATATAACTTTGGTAATAAATTTGTATCCTTACTAGTTAGGTTAAACTGAAGCGAGAGATTGCTTGAGTCAAACAACCAATGTCAAAATTTGTCCTATTTTTAACCATATATCTGTACTTGTAACTGTAACATTAAGCACGGTTTGTAAAGCCCATTCAAAAGATTGTTGGTCAGAGATCTATCAAATATAATATCACCTGAACACAACTTCTGAATTTTGAATAGCCATTTATATATGCCCAAAATAATTTTTTTCAGGTGGATTTAAAATGAGAATGACTTATGGATCAAATTATTTGATCTAAATGAATTACAGAAACACAATTAATCCAAAGCTTTCATGGTGACTTATCCTAAAAATGTGGACGGACACCACTTGTGGAAACAGAAAACAAACTTTTAAAAATGGCTGAATATTATTTTGTAAAAAACATTAAAATTGCAATTGTTTTAAACTCATGCATCCAAAAAGGTAGCCATTAAGTATACACTCGTTTCGATGTAACCCACCAAATTTCCTATTGTATTTTAACTAGTACGATTATCCATTCATCGGAATATCGGTTTTCTACAAAATACATATAAGGTAAGCTTGCTGTAAATTTCAAATACTTCAAACCTCACCTGCGCCAAACAAATAAGCATGTATCCATGCTAATGATTATTAGTTCGTACATATCCTTACCACTAATTGTAAGTTAAAGCTTACAGATTTTGTATCCTGTCTGTAACACCAATACTTTTATCCGTTATTTATTACATACATACGAGTGCATGCAGGAGTCTAATCTTTGTAGTAAGGTGTATGTGAATTCGTGGATCGGTAGTACTTTTCTGTGCTAGTACAAGGGATAATATAATCTAATCCACTTCACACACGTTACGTTATGTCACATTAGAACACATTGCCAGATAATATGCAATATATGCCATTGTGTATCAGTAGTGGTGGTGGTGAAGTGCATTGTAGTCGTAGTCGTACATTCCTATTGTATGTGATTACCGGAATGACTCCTTTTGAGATCGCATCTGATCATCGCGCCTGCTGCTCACCGTAGATCTCTTTGCGTTTGATTTGTGACATGACAACAT
Source organism: Plutomurus gul (assembly GCA_019776185.1). Taxonomy (NCBI): domain Eukaryota; kingdom Metazoa; phylum Arthropoda; class Collembola; order Entomobryomorpha; family Tomoceridae; genus Plutomurus; species Plutomurus gul. Next base: position 8,539 of record JABASC010005065.1, read on the forward strand.
ACAATAACTCACATATACAATTATACAGCGTGAACTATAGAGTTTATACACTGTTGTTGGCGCACTGTGTGGGGGAAGTCAAGAACGCGCCTTACTGTTTCACTGCTGTATGCTAAAATCCAGATGACTGCGAGCATAAAGGAATCAAGAAGTGAATTTAAGACGAATTAATGATTCGTATCGTGGGACTTGTAGTTTTTCATTGTGTGGATGCACACATATAAAATGTAATAAAAGAATTGTCTGTCTGTCTCTATTTTATGTGGAATACAATGTGTAGTAGCATGTACGTACATAGTACACAGGCTAGGACAAATCAACTCAACGCCCGTTTTTGGCGTTGCCTGCTGCTGTATTCGCATTTTGTCTTTTCACTATCTCTCTCTGCTTTTTTCTTTGGCAATCTAATCTACATTAGTACTGTTCTGTGTGTGTGTCTTGCTCGCAGGCTCGACTCTCGATTGCCAATTGCAGTGCAGCCAGTGCAGCGAATGTCTTTGCTTTTATTTATATGTAATAGTGGTCGTTTGTGGCTTGGAGAGTCAGTCGACTCCATTGTCACAAAGTTAGTAGTCGTGAAGTGGTCGTGTGCAATTTTGGGACGAGAAAGCCTCAGATTGAAGTTTCTGTTTTCTAGTGGCTTTGCAATTCTATATTATTACTTATTGTGTTCTTTGAAACGATCTAATTAAATTTTTGTTATAATAAATTCAGGCAGATTTTTCTTTCAATAATTTCGTCTTTTGTATTGTCGGAGAAGGAGATGTCTGAAAAAACAATGAATAAATGCAGCGTGAAAGACACAGCGCTATTATTATGCACTACTATACGGATACAGATGTAATAGGCCACCTGTTGCACAAAGGTGTTATTGCAACCACTTACTTACTACTTGTAGACGAGATGTTAAAAATTTTCACAGTTTCCGCTGAAGAGACAATTTGTGAGCAACAAAGCAAATGGGGTGTACACAATGACAGTCTTTTAGTCCGGAACTAAATTGTTGAATATTGATAGAGATAAAGAAAACTGTGGAAAATGTCTCATTGGGGCTTTAGGAACGAACTTTGAGCAAATATGCACCTCCAGCATAATTTGTAGTACACCTGCACAAGCTATGCTTGCTACCTGTAATTACGGAAACATAATAGTATGTACATACGTAATGGGGTATTTAATATATTTTAATTGAGTTCAATTATGATTTTAATGGCGATCGAGCGGCTGCCTGTCAGCGCTTCAACTGTTTCCTTTTTCCTTTAAACCAGAATGAGACTCTCTCTCTCCCGAACACGAGTAAATTATATACGGAAATTGTGTTGGAAAAGGAAATAAACGACTGTGTGTTTTGTGAACAAGTTAGTCATTTGTTTTATGTGCATTAAAGTTAAGCTAACACTTACTACTTACTAACTTCCTATATATTGCTTAGCACTAACCAGCGCAAAGACACCATGCATTATAAATATGTACGTGTAGCCTTGCTGACTTTATTTTCTGTAGTACAAGAGAATGTTTCCGAGAATTTGATTTTTTTCTCATTGCACCCTTGTAATCACAATTAGTAAGTACATATTATAAAATTACTCTGACCATGCGTGTAGGATTTGTATTTGGTTCCGTTATGGTATCATAAGTCAAAAAATTATGCTTCATTGTGGGGATTCACTGTGTAAAATATGCTGCACTTTTTTACTGACAATCCTCTAAGAGTCATAATTTTCAGCAGACTCTCAGCACCATATTGATATTGATGTACATACGTTTACTTCTAGAAGATAAAATGAGAGATAACAATTACACAATAAGTGAGGTAAAGCGTTGCAATAGAAGTTGTAAGTTTTCTTGTAAAAATGAACAAAGTTTTTATTACTTTTCTGTTTTGCTCTCAATGTTAGGTAGGTGTGTGTGTGTACTGTGCTTTATAATATTTGCCATTAGCTATTCAGAAGGTGGAAATGGAAAATATATAATCGCGAATCTGCTCACGATTCTAACTGACCATACCAGACAACTCGTGTCTTGCATTTAACGTTTTTTTCTAATAAAAACAGGAGTATAAGGAGATTGTGTGCACTTTTGTAGAAAAATCAGACTAAATTCTTCAAGTCCTTTGTCAGAAATACTTACGTTACAATTTCGCGAATTTTCGTAATAATATATCGTATATTTTTGGATTAAACACTCGCCGTAACAAATGTCATTTAATTTTTTAGTTTACTTATTTCCTGAAATCGTCCATCTCTCACGTTTTACCTTGACTCGGTTTCAAAAA
>JABASC010005066.1:0-10811 GCA_019776185.1 Plutomurus gul
CCGTCTTGAATACTTTGATCACGAATGGCTCACATGATAATCGAGTGCACAAAAATGGGGTGCGCGATTTATCTATAAATATTTTTAACCTTGATCGTTAAGTGGCACTAATGACACACGCACACCCTCAGAGAATCTAATAGAAAAATGTACATGAAAAATGCTTAAACTGCGTATCACTTGAGTAATTAATAAAATAGTAGCCGAGTTGTTGATGTCTGTTTGTCCGACCGAGCCTTTTGAATGCATCACCAAAAATCGTGGACAAGCCAAAGTAAGTTTACTGAAGGATTCGATATCCTTTTCTATAGCTCATTCACTGACTCATTGTAAGTACAAAGATACAAAGTCTGGAATCAGTTCGTCCAAGTCCAACTAGTTTAACACTCGAACTCATGCCATGTAGCTCTCCCTTTCACGCTATTGAAAGCGTAAGCGTAATGTGGGTGCACAGAAGACTAATTACATAAGCATTTGTTATTGTTATTTAAAGTAGGATAAAAGCTCAGTTTGACAATCATTTGTAAAGAAATAAAACAAAAGTGGAATTATTAAAGGTATGGGTGCAGATTTGCAGATACACCGCAGATATAGAACTTGCACATTTCACATGCACCTAATTGTTCACCATACGAAGGCAAAACTTGTTACAGAAAGAAACATTCAACACAATGTATTCTCATGATGTTAAATATTATTTTCGATTTGTTTTGCGATTGTCCTGCAGTGTTTATTCAGATTCCGCCAAGTCACTGCAACAAATATGAATGTATCTACCTACACCATCTCATTGTTTGCACATATTATGCAATTTACATTTCATTTTCACTTGGACAATTCATTTTTTGTAACCAAATGTAAAACGATAGTATTACAAAGATAGATTTACATTACATCTGCACCTCTTTAATCGACAGTAAGTGATTTACAGTATGCATGCGAAGCCGTGATGATTTGATTAATAATCAGAAGTTTATTTGATGTTAAAGTACTCATTTAATTAAAAATCTTGCACGGTGAATTAATCTACCACCTAAAAATATGGCCATAAAAATAAACGTGGACACCGTTTCTTTGTGGAAATGAATGGAATGGAAAAAAACGTTTAAACAGCAGTAGAAAAAAATTCAATAGGCTGCAGAAAACGACTACGGAACCACACTTTGATTTTACAGCTTTCTGTGCTTATTTCGATGGTATTTCTTCTGGATGCCTAAACATATAATTATTTGATGGAACAAATTTTTTTAAATAACCTTTTATCATTATGTAAAAAAACAATAAAATTTAGTTGTAAGAAGTATCTCAATTAGAATTCTGAAGAATTGGTTTGAAATACATGTTTTTAGCCTAAGTGGGCAAACTTTTCAAACCCACGCATCCTTTACAGTAAGTATACATTCTTTTTTTAAAAAACCCAACTACATGTACATAGTAAGGATTAAGGATACAAATTTCCTGATAAGGTTGTGTTTTCACTATTTTGTATAGGTTGTATATATATCTGGTGATTATTAGTTCGTATATATCCTTACTAGCAAGTTTACAAACTTAATCGTTGTGTATCCTGACTATAACATATTTATTTATACATAGTGTACACATAAATAACATGCCCACACTATTTACACAATAAGCTTGTATGTCAGTCATAATATACACCAACTGTCGATAATAAATGCTTAAATAATATACTGTAAATAAGAAACTCTACATTTACTTCAAAGGAATACAGATAGTAGGTACGTTGGATGCGTACATCTAATCTGACATTACCAACTGCAAGTCCAACATGCGTAAAAAATTGTATCTCACTATTATCTGTACTTTATCACTATACTTAATACCTTTATAGACAATGTGCACACAAAGCCAGATTTTGTCAATCACTCTCTCTCTCTCTCTCTCTCTTCGTCTCAAATGAAATAAAAATAAAGACACGCCCAATATTTGACACTAGGAATTGATAGACAAATGTCCTCTGAATTCTATGTTACCACAGGTGTAAAATTATCAATTGTAAAGCTGTGTACTGCCAAATGTATTGTATGTAAAGGTTTTGCATTAGTGCACGCTTCATCGTATAATAATAATAATAGAAGTACATGCAAGCTTTTGTACCTGAACCCACGGTTAAGAAAGAACGCTGACTCAAACGGACGACTGCATCTGATTAGAATTTCTTCTCATTCAAAATTTGAATGTATTGATTTTAACTGCAGACACATTAAACTTGTACCATTGACTTCACGACGACATTGCAATTGAATATATTACATAATGTAAACAACATTTGATATTGAAATCGAAGCCAATGTGGCACAACTAATCAAATTATGTGGAAAGAGCACAAAGGAATCCCGTCACAGCACTATTTAGTATTTGTATTTCGTGCCTCGACTCCTGGTTGGTGGACAAATATGAATTTGTGGCCACGTCGTTGATTCCCTTTGTGCTTTGTGTTTGTAATAGCCATTCACTATTTGATACATAGTCCAGGTTGAGGTCTAAGGTGTGTGTGCTCGTTTAATGAGTGTGAATTCGGTTAAACAATGAATTGGGCTGAAGATCATTTTCCTCCACGCTTGCATTCAGACGAACTCTACTCTGTGGTACACGTACGTAGGTTGTTCAATTATAAATAGATAGGATTGCACAACCCAAATCCGCAACGCACTTGATCGTATCTGCCAAAATAAGTTATTGTTAATAGGATGTCCTTATAAATGTGTATAATATTCATCTTGATTTTAGATTAGGTCTCGAGAATGGATTTGCGGGTGGGAAGACTAGAGACAGAGACAAGTAAAATAAGACAAGGCAATGCAAACAAAAGAACTCAGATCGGCATGATTTATGCAAAAGATGAATTGGATACGGTTCTCTTAAGATCTCGATAAGGCAGAGTTACGATTATAATGTTGATATCACATGAGTTGAAGTGTTGAGATGAAATGTAGTTTTGTAATGTGTGTGCAATGAAATAGTGACATTAAATAAACACAGCGCATTATTGATCTTAAGAGTCCAATGAAAAATGAATGTAGACAGGTAACAACCCAGAGCCGTTTCCCACCACTGTCTACTTCTACAGGTAGCCTGCATCTCTCGACTACCTTCGTATGTCCTGCCTGACAAAGATCAATTCAGGTGCACTCACAGCAACTAACTGTAAGTGTAGTAAGTAGTGTACAGAAATAGTATGCATAATGCCTGTAACAACACTCATGTTCATTGTCACAGCACTGTAGCATTTCGGTGCATTGTTTCAAGTTTTCTATGTTGACCGCGTCCCCCATTAACTGTACAGGTAAACATCAATGTTATAGGAATTAGATTGTTGAGTATGGATGAGACGTCAAATCATCTATTGCATAAATAATTTATAAAGACAACGTTATTATTAGTAGGTGTCAAGGTAGTAGTAAAGGTTTTGTTTCGGTTCTTCTACTGATTATAATGCAATACTCGATTCAAAGATTTGATTACGAAGACCAAATAATTGTGACAACAAGATGTGATTGGTGCCTGACAATGACTGGCCTATGTTATCTTTTTTATAATACTATTCGATAATGGTGTCAACACTGAAGAATTGATTCATTTATGAGTTTGTGCATTCTTTCAACCTCTTTTGACTTTGTTTCTTTCTTACAGTCAATTGGACACGTCAGTGGATGTTGTATTAACCCCGCTGTTACGATTGCCCTCTTATGCACCGGGAAAATGCAGTTGGTGAAAGCAACCCTTTACGTAATCGTCCAGAGTTTGGGAGCCATCGTTGGAACTTGTGTTTTGAAGGTACTTACACAGAACTTTCGTTACAAATCCAAGTGGTAGTATCAAAAAGTAGTACAAATACCAAGTGCAGTATTAGTCAGACGGATTGCTGCTTCTATTTTTCGCTACCTTCATTTCGATTAGTATTACGCAATCGATTTCTTATCCCGCCACGCTGCCCTATCATTACTGTGCGGTGGTTAAAGCACCTAAAGGTACTTGTTAAGATGTGTACGTAGATAGAGCCCTTTTCAACGCAATTACAGCCACATGCTCGACAATAATTCATATCTCGTAATAATCGTAACACCAAATACTAAATATACATTTAGTATGAGTCATGTGTATATGCAAAGCAATCACCATTCATTCTATCTCTGTACTATTCTGTCTGCTCGTGTATTGCGTTGGTGTATGAAGTAGCAGCAGGATTGTGAATTGAGATTAAATAGCGGTTAGTATTTCATAGTGACTATTTATATAACAATTGCATCGGGTACCTCACTCACACTTGGGACATTAAGTATAGATATGCGTCTGTGTGTGTTTGTGTGAATTGTGGTGGAGGATGAAAGGTAATACCCATGTTTGTCTACTCCTGTAACCCATTGACCAGCTCGCTCTGACTACCATTGTGAATCGAGATTGCAACTTCTGCAATTCATTTAATAATAGAGTTTAATTAATGTAAAAATAAACTCGTCAAATATCATTACCTAAACATATGTATACATATACGCATCGCTCGAACAATAACACTTCAGAGACTGTTGCGGTATTAGTGACCTTAGACAGACAGACACTCCTTGTCATTGTACTTTTAAATAGATATGACGTGATGCAATTTAAGTCCTTATACTTAGAAGAGCTGTTAATCATTCAGCAAGGAAAATATTTTGGCGTTCTCTCTGGTAAATACCGAGGAACTCTGATTAGGAGATGGGAACTTTTACTTTCATTTTGTATTATTCGTAATAAGGTTAAGACTGAATTCTTTTAAAGTCACTCAGAGAGCTACAGACAATAATTGTGCTAAAGGTTCTAAGTAAAGTCTCTCTCCTATTCATACTATTCTTTCTATTAGTACATGTGAGTGACCCATATTATGTACCATTTGTGTAATGTCCTGTTCCTGTAGCAGCTAGTGAATTTAACTCCATGTCGTATTGCGTTTGTTAAATGTGAACATTTGTCTTCAATAAATTGTATGCGATTCAGTACAAAAGCTTTAATATTTTAATAGCAAAAACTGTGGGTGCTAATTAAGATCTTTAGACGTTAACACTTGATAAAACTTAATTCGTCGAAAAGGTCTTTGGCATACGCATGCAATAGACTGTCAACTTGACTGAGAGTGGCGGTCTTGAGAACATTTCATGGCTAATTGGTAAATCTGTTACAAAAGGTGTGCAATTCTATTTTCCCGATCCTTGATTTTAGATTACAAAGTGCGTTAGATTGAGTGTATAATACACTTGAAATTTTCAGTAGGGGCTAAAAGTAACCTTTATCTATAAGTTAGTAAAGTAGTTTTAAAAATGCCCAAGTTATTTAATCCAAAAGGGGAAGAATCCATAAATAAAATTTCCAGAGAAGGATTGGTCCATTTAAGCCTATTCTACACAGCAATAATCATGCACACAATAAAAATGAAACTAAAGAGAAGCCAAATGATTTGAGCTCTCAGCACCCACAAGTGGGGGGAGGTCTATGCGAAGGTCCATATAGGGAATTTCCACAGCAAGAAAGGGATGCCAATCCTCCAATCCAATTCAATACATGACATTTTTGTGGATATAGAAACTAGACACAAACTTTCAGCAAACGTGAGCAAATTTTTATAGAGAAAGATTAAAAATTTCGTATGGACTACAGGAATTAGAAACTACATTTATGGATTCTTCTCCGTCTGGATTGTATAACTTTGTATTTTTAAAAGTACAGATGTTTTCTAACTTATAGAATAAAGGATTCTTCTAGCCCTACTGCATATTTCAAGTGTGTTCACTAATAAATCTAACTCACTCTATTCCAAAATCAAAAATTGGAAAAATAGAACTGCACACCCTTTGTAAAGCAGTAATTAAAACTTAAACGAATTCTTTACTGGTCAGGCCACTTTTCCTACTAAGCTTACAGTAGCACCTACTGGTAGTACACAATGTGCAATCAACACTTGCAATATATATGTAAAATCAGCGCCTTCCAATTATCTCACTTTGGCTTCCTTCGCCTCCACTTCTGCACTCTTTCAATCAAAAAAGTGAAACGTAATGACGTGCCATAGTTTCACACAATAAGTCAATTTAAAAGCAGCATTTTGTGCTTAGAGGCTCTAAGGTAGATCATATAATATGCATGTATACAGGAACAGTCAATAGACATAATCAAGGTATAAAAATATCATGTTACCTGTTCATCACTTAGGCAATTGTTGTAATATGTAATACAACATACTTGTATTAGCGAAGGATTGCCAAAATATTTTGTAGCAAAAAACAGTTGCAAACTAAAAGTGATCGCATTCTTAGATATACCTTAGACACACATGGTTGCATGTCTACAGGTGTGGACAGGTGAAAACGCTTTGTTCACATAGGATACGAAACGTATGACTAAATTACGCCTGCATTCACATGGTTATCACTTATAGTTTGTCAACCTTCTTTTGTTACACATTTCATTCAGAATCAAAGTTACACACAATCTACTCGCGATTTAGTTGGTAGTTTTGGAACGTTTCAAGCAATTGTCAGTAAATCTGAGAAACGAAAGATTAATTGCTTTCTTGCTGATTAATTGATAAGGACCTGTTACATGTTCCTGAATTTTGCCATCCACCCAAAAGTCCATGATGTGAAACTGTATTTGAGTGTATGACGTACGACATGTGGACTATGACTTATTACTATTTAGGTAGGTGGTTGTCAATCTTCTAATGGCTCAAATTAAGTAACTAAGGTCAACGAATCTACAAAGCTGCAAAATCTACCACAGACCACCATATACATTAAGGGAATTATTTCTATAACTTACTACATGTTATATAATTCTTGCATCTCGGCTTACAAAAGCGAATTGAAAAGGAAAGGCAGTTATTTTAAATCTAAAGGTATACCTAAGTAGTAGTTACACATGTCGCAGCAAACAATTACTATTAATGAAATTTTCTGATTATAGCAATCTTTGATGCAGGAATATTTTGATTTATTGTTTTCAGGCGTTGACACCAGAAAATATTAAGGGAAACTTTGGACCCACGATGCTAAATGAACAAATTACACCACTTCAAGGCTTTGGTATTGAGGTAAGATCTATCCTCGTACTTTATTTTTACTTTATTTGCTTTTTTTAAATTTTACTTAATTTTTTCTTGACACCAGGTAATCCTAACTTTCCTCCTCGTTTTAATCGTTTTTGGAGTGAACGACGAAAATAGAACAGATGTTACAGGGTCTGCACCCCTTGCTGTTGGATTAACCGTTTCTACTTTGATTCTCATTGGGGTAATTGAAATTGCATATATCATTACATAATTGGCACTATTAATAATCACTGTTTCGATTCTTTGTATTCACATGTCAGTGTTTTACTTACTTAATAAATAATTCATTTATGCAGGGACCATTCACCGGCGCATCAATGAACCCTGCCAGGTAAGTATGAGGATTTCGTTGTGAACCATTTAAGTTATGTAATTTATATAGAGGTTAGTACCAAGGAAAATACGTATGTACATTAAGTAACAGTGAGCATAAAATTAATATCTTAACAATATTGCTTTAAACAGTTATTTAGATAGTTAAAATGAACAATTTAGTAATTCTTTTGTGAGTAAATAAAGTATGAGTTAAGTGCACAAGATACGAGACCTGTCCGTGTCTGTGTGTAGGTAGTAAATATATCTCTCAAAATTAGAAAATCGGTAGAGATACCTGCCCTGCTTAGCAAGCCAGCCAGCGTACGTCCCATTGTAAATGCTAAAGATAGATAGAATAGTGTTTAGTCGCCGGCAGTTTTGTATAATGAATAGCTAGTAGGTAGAATGATTGACAGGATCCGATGTACGGAAGCTTCTCCGGCCAGATGAACATGTCGCCAAGATTGATAGGTTTACAATTCAATTTGTCAGTCCAATTATGGACTGACATTACTAAATTATATGTGAGATCTAGTGTTTTTGCACGTGATCAATACGTACATGATAAATTACTTGATAAATTATAAGGTTCTTTGCCTTCTATCTGTACGTTCTCATTTCTTAAAATTATTCACATATTTATTTGGTCTTTTAGTAAGAAATCTTTTACACATTTGCAAAGGCGGCTTATTCTTGTTCCTATTATATTTTCAGGAAGGTTATAACCTTTATTAAGTTACTTCCAGGCCAGGTTAAGACACATTGATTTCTTTTTTGTCAGGTCACTTGGTCCATCTGTTGTTACCGGGTTGTGGGACAATCACTGGGTGTTCTGGCTGGGACCCATCTGCGGTGCTATTTTGGCTGCTGGCGTGTACACGAATGTCTTCAGGGCTCCTCGACCCGATGAATTGGAGGCTATGGAAATTGAACGGGAAAATAAAAGCAGAGAATTAGAAGCAAAAGAGAACTCAAATGGCATCATTCCCCCAGTATAAAATAAGGGGACCATTTATTAAGATTATGCTTAAAATCATTAAAATAGTGAAGCACAGAACTCATTACCATATATTTATATTTAATTCTCTCTTGTCAGAATGTGCGTGTGTTAGTTAATTAGGAATCGCCGTTTGGGGCTACTATCAGTGTACTTAAATGGCATATCTTTGTCATCAGGACCAGACCGTTTTATTCGGCAAAAATGTATTGTATATTTATATTGAATTGTATCATTGAGAAATAATACTTTTATTAGATTTTCTACAAAATACTACATTCGTTAGAAGATCGGATTTTCATTACTGGAACACTACTGAGTGAGTGCGTACGTGATTACGATGTTTAATAGGAAAGTAGTAAAGATAATTCGCTTTGCTTGAATTTAGAATTATTTTCTTTCAGAAACAATTGTAACAGCTTGTGCTTGATACATTACTATATTATACACCTTTATAGGTAGCCAATGATGTGAATTCGTGGTACAGTCTGCACATTTGCAAAATTTATACGAATTATGCACAGAATTCACAATGTACATTTCTGAATAATCAATTCGGTTTCATACCAAAATTAGCAACCGCAATACATACATATGAAATCGTTAATACTTTATTTACGTTAAGTTAATACATCCATTTTGTTCGTTGAGCCCCAATTTAATACAAAATTTATGCTTTCGTTAATAGCGACAGCAACCACAAATAATCCAAACACATCACATAGTACATACCTTTAGTAATCGGGATGCCATAACTAATAACGATAACAATGCAATTAGTTTTATCCAGAAATTTGTATATATTTAACACACTGTGCAGATGATGCTGTTTAATGCACTCTTATACTAATACGACTCGAAATCTACATTAATCTAATAATATTAGTAAGAAGACAGAATGGTTAATATTTTTGCTTCAATATATCTTTGTACAAAATCGAAAATATATGCTAGATTTTTAAAAGCCTAATACATTTATAGAATATAGTACAGTTTGAGACCCACCATGTTGCCGTTTAGGTAATATATTCTGTAATGAAATGATATCCGCAGTAAGGATTTCAAATTAAAGAAATTCTGCATCTCAGAATTATACACATTTGTTTGTAGCTAATTTCACATTAATTAAGAAAAGCAATTTTTAAAATCGAAAGCGAATATACATAATAAGTTTAATAGTTAAGTGAATTCTTAAAAATTAAGGTTTTATCTCGAGACATACTTCGAGTATCATTGTCTTGTTAATGCATGGAATTTTTAATGCGTACGTATTGTACGAGGGTTACTCGTATATAGTATTTTTTTGGAACCACTACATAATAGATGATAAATAACTCCTGATTTGAGAATACTATACAAGATATCATTACCGTACTAAATTTTGTTTTACAACCTAGTAGGAAATATAAGTAACTAATTATTATTAGATTTTAGTGTTAGACCTATTCGATTATTTACGTGGTTAATGTATGCAATGTACAACTCATGCTATTTGTGATGTGAATGGAGTCATTAAAGTCTATCTACATTGTTAATGTTATCCCTCATTCTAATGAACTCATTGCTCTATGCATGTAATATACATATACATATACCATGAAATTAATTTGCAGGATGTCATATTCGGTCTTACTTCAAAGAAACCAGAACTATGTGCATCCTTACAATTATAAAATCTCATAACAATTAAATTTGCATTTTGAAATGCAGGTTTTTTAAAGGTTGAATAAGAAAATTGTTCAGATTCTTTTATTGTTTCATCAGATTGGATTTTTAATGTGTCAGTGGGGGTCTACTGATGCATCAAAGGAATAAATCTCAGCAATTATTTAGAGCCTGGTTTAAATCCTCGATAAGGTCCCAAGACGACTCCAACCCGATTGAAAGACGCACTAGGTTAGGTGTGATGCCCAATTGTTTTTGCAGTTCTTTCGAAATATCTTTATGAGTGAAAAAGAATCTACAAGAAAATAAGAACCGAGTTATAAGAGTGAATAGTCGATTAATAAATTGGAGCCACAATTTAAAAACAAAATTCTGATGGTTTGGTGCATACGGTATTTCAGCAAGACTTTCACATCCTCCTAAGCTCCCTGCATTTTGGAAAATCTTTAGATTCTCCAGAAAAGTGGTGGATGACCCGTTCTTAATGTAAAATGCAATTAAACCAGAATGACCAGATGATTGTTTCAATGCCAGTTCATGTTGAGGGTGAGAAGGGAGACCTGGGTGCAAAACTCCATCTACTTTCGGATGTTTCTCAAGAAACTTTGCAATTTCTATCCCATTCGCCATGAATGCTGGCATACGAATGTGAAGTGTCTTTAAACCCCGAAGAACCAGATAGCAGTCGAAAGGGCTGGGCACAGGGCCAACAACTAAAAATTATTTCAA
>JABASC010005067.1:0-10809 GCA_019776185.1 Plutomurus gul
GGGGGGGGGGGGTTGATGTTACTGCTTATAGTGCCAATCTTTCCCCAAATGAGAAAAAGATAAAGGTTTTCTTTTAGTGCACATTTGTAGGCACATTGAGAAAAATAGCGGGTGATCTCTCCCTATCGTAATTCCGTTTTCTTGGTACGCCACTGATTCCAAAGACTGCGAGTGGATGGTGGACGCATTCTTAATGCGAGTCCGTACCACTACAAGCAAACGGCAGAAAGCAAAATACAATATTCTAGCCTGGGTAATAAAATGCCAAGTGCTCACACAATGCTCAAATATCCTCCCACACATTGCCGCATAGGGTGGCTATGCATGTTAATGCTATCCTTGTCTACTAGAGCCTTTCCATTAGTATGCCAACGAATTTCACCATCTCGTAGTCTCAGTGCATTGAAACTTTTCTGCCATATACACAAAGGGGGACGATACAGTCTACTTTGCCGACGATTGCATTGATGCACATACGTACACTACGGAGAGTAGAGCCGTGCCGTACTTGCATCAGTTTTAATAAGGAAAAGCTGAAAGTACGTCGTGCAGTACACTACCTACCTACATGCATGTTGGCTGAAAGAGATATAATGCTAAAGTAGAAGATACAAGAAAGTAATGTTATCGGAGACCAAGTAGTGTAGAGAGTCTCTCTCTTTCCCGTCCCACTCTGTGTTGGCCAAATTATTTGAGTGAGTAAGTAGGCAAGTACAAATATTGAGTGTGTGCACGGGGAATTCAAGAAGTTGGCACCGAGGCATGCCTTCCTTTGCTAAAGCACCCAGAAGATTAAATTTTATGATTCAGGACAGAACATCCAAAGAATGAATCCTTGTCATTTGAATTCACGTAATATTTACCACACGAGCACTACTCAAAGTCATTCATTTAACAAAACCTCACCTTTGCTCACCTACCCACAACACTATATATACCACTCGCTCCAAATTCCGTGTATGCATCTACATCGCATTCACTCACATCACCACAGATAATAGAACCTACTTTATATAGACGTATAAGCACACCACAAAGCTCCCAGCATCTAACTCTCTATAGGTTTATTGAGAGGGACTCTTGTCTCCTTTCCTTCTTCTATTACTACTAATACTACCACAACTACTAGTATTTACTCTGCCTGTAATTCTGCAGTGTGTTTCTGTATATGTGTGTTATGTGAAAGTCTGTGTGACTAAGTTCGATTATACAAAAGAGGGAAAGAACACGGAATCCAACTTCTTACACTTCGTTAGCCTGACTCTGATAATGTACACAGAGAGAGAGAGAGAGAGAAAGAGAGAGAGATAGTGGATTGGAGAGAGGGCGGAGACGCATCACGACATACAGACATATACTTATATAAATACTACAAATACAAATAGTAACTCATATTACATTCATTCATTTATCTATGTAAGACACGTTTACAGTTATCCAAATCCTAAACAAAGGATTTTGCTTTTCTATGATTCGTACATAGAGTGAGCATCGGAGGAAAAGACCAACGGGTTCTGCAACCACCTAGGACAGTTGTTTGGTGAATTGGCGCTGGTGAATCGCAGAAGAGCACATACTGCTCTTGGGTGTACCGTGCATACATAGAGCACTGGCAGCAGTTTCATGTAAGACGTGCATTGAATGCACTCTGCGAAAGCGTTAGACAGACAGACAGAGCGAGAACAGAGAGAGAAAATAAGTCTAACGTCAGGCAGTCCACCACCCGCCCGCTCCGTCTACGTGCACATACGTGTACATAAATTCACGCATTCAGTCTAATGGATTGTCTGTTCACGTTTTGCGTTCTCTTCACTAAATTAGAAAGCTGAGTGAGCGAATCAGAAATTCTAGACTTCGCTTTCATCTAATTCACGAAACAGCCTCGGCCGTCTTTTGTGTTAACAATACATTTTTATTCGTCGTTTGTAACTATTTCAAGGATGCTGGCTCGGCTATTTTTTCCTTGGAAAAGTGTTGCTAACCTTTGTTCGTCTTGTTGTTTGTACCGGAGGAGCAATTGTATAATGTGTACTTATTTGTATTAAATTCTCATGGCTTGACAACCAGTCTCCTCTTGTTTACTTTGTACATACATACTTATACATATGTATAGCCGACGAGTATGGGGAAAAGAAACGAATACGTTCTTCAAATGGAATGAAAACAAAAATCATCCCACACACTCGGCGAAATTTCAAAACTAATGCCATTTCTAATGGTGTAACTTACATTAACGAGTGCTTTGGTCTTCCTCTTTCAGTGAGCACAAAATGAGAGTTTCGAATATAAGATGCTGTAATCACGTGGACCACTGTTCTGTGTGCAATAAATAAATTGTATCGTAAGTTTATGTTTAAAGAGGAGGAAATAAATAATATGAATGTGCTCCAACAAGCCTTCTCCCTTTATAAAGTAAGTTTAGAGCGATGTGTCTGCGAGCGAATTTACTTGGGCTGTTCACCCCATACTATATTAGGGCTGTGTGACCGCCCCAAGCGTTTAAATTTACCATTTTACTTGAAAGTATAGTTTTCGTGAAAAAAAAACGCTCAGAATACTCCGTGAATGTTAGGTGGCCATTTCATGCAATCATGTTTTAACCTTCAGATCTACCACAACTACTACTACACGTACTACTAGACGATATTTTATTCGTAGTAGTGGTAGTGTAGGTACAGAAAAAACGCAGCAAATCACTGGAATTAATACCTTCCGTTATGTACAGTCAACTAACAAAAATTTATTATTAAATCAAGGGTATGTGCCATTTTTTTCACAAAGGGGAGTGATGAATGTTTCTTTGCGGCTTTGCCATGTTATTAATGTGATGTTGGCTACATTCTATAAATTTTTACTGCAACATAAAATATTCATGTTTTTTCATGGACAAAATTGCATGCGCTCACATGAAGAATTGCTACACAGTGCATTAAGCAATCTAAGTGTCTATTAAAGGTGATGGGATTTCTAGTGAAAATTTTATGATTGTATTACTCGCTTAAAATTTGCTAAATGAGCAGAAAATGCGCTAGGGAGGTGTGAAAAAATCAAAAAGCTCTATGCTGCTGTTATCGCTCTTCAATTCGTACACACGCTGGTGTTTGTAGTAGGTATCGCGCGGTGAGTTAAAAAATTCCAAAATTGTTTGTTATGATTTTTAAAGCGCTTAAGTAATACTCGAATTTTTATGCAAAGTGCACTTATATTACACTTTTCAATTAAGATGAGGTAGGCGTCGAGTAGGCGATGCTTATCATCGATTTGCCATGGTGAATGAAAGGAGAGGGATCATCCATAAAACACGTAACGCGGTTGGGGGAGGGTTGGGGTCTAAGCTTGCGTTAAGGTAATATACTTATAACATTGTGGCCCCGCCTATTTTGCGTTACTGTAGGGGGTGGGGGTCTAAAACCGAAATTTTTGCGTTACGTGTTTTATGAATAGTCCCTAAGTTGTTGAGGTCGTCTTTGGAGCATGGACGTAAAACGAGGTCGGGAAAGTGTGCCTTGCAGCAACCAAGAAATTGTACCTTTAACATTAATTTTGTGTTTTCAAATAGACAGAATAAGTGCGCAGGTTGGTACGCAGGTAAATCAAAACTATACACGCCTACTATGTACATAATAAGATACCGAATGATGATGTATCATCAGAAAGATCAGAATTTTGCAGTAGATTAATAGCATTTAGGTAAGTTCCCATCAACCATGATTACAGCGATTTAATAATCGTTGCTTATACTTGCAAACGATTTTGTGATAAAACTCCGTTGCGCTCCAATACAAACCTTACACTTTACGGTGTAGTTACAATCCTTAGGCATGCGTTTATTACGCGGTAAATAAGTTTACGTGAGACGTTAAACTTTTTACTCGTTTTTAAAATTTGTTTGATTAAAATAAATGCTTTCCAAAATATTAAAATTGATAATTATTGCAAAAATTCCTGTCTAGCTTTTAAGAAATTTTAATCTGGAACTTTTTGTTTCAATGCATAATTAAGCAAAATTAGATAATTTGTCTAATAAATCCTAGTTGGTGGTGCCTTGCAAACTAACAACGACCTAAAGTATCAACTGAAATTATTGTAATGAATATAATTTACTAACTGTTGTTCGATTAAACATAAGCTACATACAATCCTGTTTTCGATTCCAGGTATGTAAATACTGTCTACCCTACTTACGGTATTAAATATTCAATGTAGTCATTGTAGCCGTAAATTTCGTCGTTGTTCTACTTGATTAATTTGAAAAGTCAAATTTCTGTACTGATGGTAATGGGAATAGCTGAAAGAGTTATTCTACCTTCACATTTATTAATGCGTAGAGCTTTAATTCCTTCCCGGGTAGAAAAGTTAAAACTGTACATATACAAAGACACAGATATTTAACTGTGTGTGCACATGGAGGATACCTGTCCAAATGAAATCAGTGAGCAGAATAGACAAATAATTGCTCTGAACCACGTCACGTTGTGGTTGTCAGTCTGTCTGATGTGACTAAGGGCAATCTGTCCACACGGTGTGTACATAAAGAGATACATTTTATTTATCCAATTTGGACTGACTGGAAATGACTTTGGATGGGTTAGGCAATAGAGTTGATTTAATTTGAAAGCGTAGTTCGTAGGATTAGAATCGGGGAATAATAATATGTTGGTTAACGATAATACAAGAGAGGTTGTCACTTGTATGTTCACAGTAGCAAAGAGCTCAATGGAATTACTCGAGGAAATAAAGCGACAATAAGCTTCTCATTCTCATCATCAATACAATGAGCAGGATCTATCGATTAGTTCTAATCTGGGCTTTCATCCTTTGGCTCGGCTCACTCAAAGTCCGTCCGCAGCAGTCGACCGTCCTAATGATGTACATTGCAGTCACTACTCACATAAACAGTTTACAACCGAGACAGAGAGATGGAGAGCCCGTTTCTACATTCTCCGCTCTTTTCATATGAAATGATACAGGATATGCAAATGCTGTTATGGCATTTCTTCTTCACCAGAGATAAACGTTCCATACGCTTCTGCTGGTAGTACATACATACATATAGGAAACGAGTTCGCACAGTCCAGAGACAACTACATAGCTACATTGGCTTACAGTATCTGTACACTAGATTACTTGGAAGACGGTGGTGGAGATGATGGAAAGCAGAGTATGATGAATATACGCACGGAAAGGCAGAAGCCATGTAAATAATATAGTAACCAGTAGATAGATGTGTACAGTCACTATATATAAAGTATTTCCTATATGTGTGGTGTATGTACTACTAATAAGTAAGTAGATAGTACAAGTAGAGCGTATAGTTCTGACGTTGGAGGGAGAGTGTCTTACGCTTCCCTCCTATCTCTCCAATTCAGATTACAAGGCTAAGAATGTATGTAATAGTAGGGCACTCAATCAACTCTGCGATTCTACATGAGCATCAGAGAGATATGCTGTATAGGTGATATACTTATATAATAAGAGCGCCGTGTCAACTGAACTCGAAAAGCATTCCTATCTGCTGCTGCCTGCTATTGACTTCTACTGTCTATCCTCTCATCTTACGCTATCTATTTCACTTCATAGTCTATTCTGAATAAATTACACACTCTCCCGTTTCTTCTCTGTCATACTGTGGTGGAAATTTTGGAAGAAACTCACTGATTTTCCCCCCTTTCCTATTAGCTACTAGCATATCAGAATATACTTACGCGTAGTAGTGCTTGAATCTGTGTGTGGAAAAATTCCTTCTCCATGTGCTTTGTCAGTAGTCCGCACTGCGTGCCTGCGGAATTCTATTGAAATCAATACTTGCAACTAGTTAGTCTTGAAATTTAAATATGTATGTATTTCACAGGTGTACATATTTTTAAATATAATGAATAAGGATCGTAGTTTACAGTAGAAAATAGATAATCTTGGTGGCTTGTCTGTTCTTAAGAAGTAGAGGGATATGTAGACGGATGAATCTTGACTAAATGTTTTAGCCAAGAGAACTAGTATTGCTCATAAGACACTTAATTAAATATAGTCCACGTATATAAAGACAGAATTCACTGGATGCTACAGACAAGTGGACATTAGAGCGGAAGCGTTTTCCCCATATATTTTGATAATGTACATTTGTAGTATATCCGTAGTATTGCAGATGGTTGAATGGAGGAGAGGAAGCTATAGCTTTTCCTTGAGGCTCTAAAGAGCTCTCTGGCCGACAAAGGTAAAGCGAGCTTTGTTAGTCACTACAAGATTCGAGTCATTGTGAGAATTCAAGTTTCCAGTATTTTTCTTATTTCCTCCGTTCCAATTCCAATTCAATTTCGAGTAATATCCTCTCATTTCTTCTGCTGGTCGATATAAAGTATAACTTCCGGAGAGCTGCTGCATTTGGCTCCTAAACCTTTTAGCCAAGAGAATGGGCTTGCTACTACCACTATTACTATTATTACTGCTGCTACTACTGCTACATACTACTACATACTACTACTACTATATATGGCAAGTGTGTGTCTGTCTGCAACACGCCATTAACTTCAGTAAAAGACACATGGTAAAAGCTGGTAAAAGTGGAAGGATGCTTCCCCACACACTATAGTTCTTTTCGGAAGTGCAATAAGCAATATGTAGGCAGAAAATCGAGTAAAGTACCTGAAATCATTTTTTGATCCGAAGGAATTTTCGGAATATGAGAAAATACTCTGCACCTTGCCAACAGTGTAACACAAAAAGATTGAAATCGAATGACTAGTCTTCATTTATAATATGTGAAGTAATATGGAAGTGTAGCCAAAGCACACACTGCTACAACTCACAAAATTACAAGCATGAATCAAGGGAAACTGGTACACTATATAAGTATAATAATAATATACTATATAATGTATGTATATGTTACATGCAGTATTATTGGGAGCAGCAATGTAATAAATAGTCATTTTGTGACGATGTTAGAGCAACGAAGCAAATTCAATGAAATAGTTTTCGGCTCATCACATTCTTTATGCTTTTTCTACTCATTTCCGCTCCCTATGTCACGATTCCAGAAGAGGGTGATTGGGGGACGCATGACGTGACATACTTAGAATAACTCCCAACAACCTTACTACATGTGTGACTGCCATCGTAACGAAACTGTAAGTTCTTTTCGATCCTCTATGCAGCACACTGGGAAATGAAATGCTGGGCTGCGAATATTTTTTGACTCTGTTAACCCTCCTTCATAATAAGACAAAGGATGCTCTGAAAACTTCTCCTATTTAATGGATCTAGTCAACTCATTACCCGGTTGATTCATGAGCACACATAATTGGAAATCATCTATAATAGCAGTACAATGACACGAGAACAGCTGAAAACTCTTGTTTCCTGTCCTCATGTCAACCAGAAGGGATTAGCGTGCAGAAAATATATAAAAGACACCTTTTTACCTCCCTACACCTTTAAGTATGTAAACGTACGCAAAAAAAGATATTTTGAGAGAAAAAAACTACCCAAATAAATTCTGTCACCTTATTTTGCAATATTTTTTGCATTCACTCTTCAACCTACCTAATTGTCTAACAAGATATCATTGTAAGATATCTACAATTAAAATGTAGTACACTGATCAACGAGCGTTCTGCATTTGGAGTTTCATTTAATTCTGATTTTTTCAAAAAATTCTCAAAAATCTTAATTCCCTTACCTCCTCGCTATTTCTATAAATCCTGTACCATACAAACTTTCGAAAAGGAAAACTCAAATATTTAAATTAATATTAAATCACTATGTATTTTGTGGAAGGGTAAACAGTCAGATTTGGTTCAGGATTGGCCAGAGGCAAAAAATAGAAACTTATTTGCTTTCCAGTTTATGTGATGCCTTATGGGAGATATCACTGTTGATTAGCGTGAATGTTGCACAGCAGATGTATATCAACGGGCCTTAAGAGTGGACGTAGCACGAGTTTATTTCTATACACCATAACTGCATTACTATTAGTAGTGAAAGCAAAACTCCTGCTCTCCAAACCATTCGGTAAGCAGATATCGAAAATATTATATTACATTTTCACTGCTTGAATAACGGAGCACTTGCTCCATTCTAACAAAATAACTAAATAAATAAAATAGCATGTTACCGTTCTCGCTCAGTCAACAATTGTGAAAAGACAAGAGTGAGGACAAGACTTTCTTTTTCTGTTCTGTGGTGTGTTTTCCACTGGTTTTCTGTTCGCAGCGGGTTGGGCTCATCACCAGAGTTCGTGCAGTAGATCTGCCGGGCAAGGTAGGCAATGCCTGTCTGCTTTACACTACATAGAACCTATAACGATGGTTGAAGGTAGACGCAGCGCCTGGGAGAAGGACGACTTTGAACTTGCTGACATGATGCTGATAAACCGGGGGAAAGCTTTATCATCGCAACGGGTTTTGTCTGCGTTGGGTATCTGCTTCTTACACTCTCTAGCCTTTGTGCCTATATACTTTTATACTGTGCATATTTATATATACATACATAGTATAATGTAATGGTTAGTAAATATATTACAGAGAGGATATATACTGCTGCTATATAGATATTTTATGATAGATAAGTACGTAAGGATCTGTGTACCTACCTAAGTATTTATTACTCTTCTTTAACAACGTAGACGTGCTTTAACCGGTTAAGTTATGAGTAACACATATGCCAAAGGATGCGATAACATGTAAAAGTGGTGCTCTCATATTAAGTAGCAGCTGCTCTGATCATCACTGCAAAAACGCATGGATAAAAGAATTTTCTCGATCGCACACTGTTACGGCAATAAAACTGTATTGGGATCTCACTCACACCGAACTTCACATAGTGTGCTACAACACATACATATGTACTATGTACTATGTGTACGTTGGAAAGTACTCAAGTGGTGGCACTCTTATCTCCTCTAAATTTTGTTATGCAGCACTAAACTTGGAATGTAAAAGTGAGATTAATTAAAAATCTGATGACACTTGCATTAGTGTGTTGCTACTATAAACCAAGAATTATTGGGAGAAAATTATATGCACTAACTAACGAAATTCTGATTTAATACGCTCTTTTAGCTTTACAGCAGATACTGAAAAATATTTAGTACCAAAGTTTGTCTGTTCAAAATATTACTGACGCAGTTTAGCAAAGAAATAATTCTTCACTTATTAGATTTAGTTTCACCGCATTCAAAATTTTCTCAAGTTTTAGCTTCTGAAATAGTTTAAACCACCGTATACTGTTTTATCACTTAATATTTCAATCTACAGTTAATTAAATGATTTTAGTTTTTGCAATTTATAATTTTCTGCTCTAATGCTGAGATAATTAGGAATGTATAAGTTTCCTAAATGTGTGTCAAAAGTTGTGGGTTTTATTCTTTCCTGTGTATCTTCAGTCGTTGCCTACCAAATAAAGTGCATGATATTTTAATAAGTAATAGTAATAAAATTGTGTCCACCTATAGACTACCGCATTATGAGGCAGAGTTTGAATCCCTTACAATTCCGCAAAGTTTAAAATTTGTGCCAAACTATCCCTCCCATGTATTCTTGAAATAATTCATATTTGCTGTTAATCGTAAGCTACTTTTTATAATAATATTAAGAATTTAATTTTGAAGTTGAAAATACGACCAAAACGAGAAAGCGATAGTTAAATACCCTTAAATAGAATAATTGCCACCCCTCCCCACCTAAAATTGGCACCAATCTTGAACTTAGTGCTCCTGTAACTTAAGGTCGCATTAAAAATAAGGAATCTGCCTTAAACAAGTGAACTAGTTTTACCTCCATTAGATGTATAAATAATGCTGAATTAAAATAGGAAGTCGGCATTAAGGAATAAAGGAAAACTGCATTAGAATAACGGAGGTATGCATTAATTAAATCTGCTTTACCGACTATATATTCATATGTAAATCAGTCATTCCGAACGATAGGAAACTTAACACTCGTCGATTCATTCACCTTCGTGTGTTGCTGCAGTAAACTACCATGGCACCCAGTCCCAACTTGCATACATGTCCGACTGTGAATCAGAAAAAGAAAACGAAGTTTCCACCAAAAAATCGCACAAGGTGACAGATTGGGTTCTTCAAAAATTGTGAGCAGAAAACTACCGACGACTTTTATTTTGGCTTCTCAACCCTTCAGTCTACTATCAAGGCGATTAGTGAAACACATTATGAACCCTATGTACTAATTGCTGATTCAACAAGTGCCATTACCAATGGTTTCGAGAAAGCTTTTGGAAAAACTAGTGTACATTGCTGAGCACATTGCATACAGGCTTATGAGAAACAATTGTGCAGAGTGAAGTGCCCTTTAACTAGAACTGAAATCAATGACGAATAACGATATCTACAATTATGGTCCAGCCCCGAATATTTTGAAAAAGGGATATTTCATTGGGTGAAAAGAAATCTTTGCGTCATTAGCCAAGTGATCAAGCACAACACTGCATTTTTCCCCTGCACATAACGACAGGAAACCCTCTCAAAAAAAATTAAGAGATACATGCATGCAAACAATTTTCTAAATGGCTCTCATTTTCAATATTTACACAATCATAATTTACCATGTGGAACATAATGTATGCATTACTTATTGGTTAAGCTCAAAATGCAGTTGTCCTATTTTTCAAAAATGTTACATTCGTAAGCATGTAATTGGAATAGCAGCTATGCATAAAGATTTTATATTTCCATTAGCTGCAAAACAACTACCTCTTGGACAAAAACGAAAACGGACAAACAAATTTTTAATACATAATGAATTTTGAATAAATTCAGCTTTTATAATTTGTTAATGCGCGCTTCCTTTATTT
>JABASC010005068.1:0-10806 GCA_019776185.1 Plutomurus gul
TTTTAACCGGTTGAAATTGATTTAAACCGGTGGTTTTGACCGGGTGGTTTAAACCATCCGAAACACTGCTTGAAGCATTTGCATGGGCCGATTGCGGAATTACTACTTTTCATATTCTAATTGAAGACCCGTAAATGCACTGAAAGTGCGCAGCAGATGCTATAGAAAAAAAATTGGCCAAACTTGTTTATTAGATTCGCTCTTCGTTTTGATTCGTCAAAATTGGAGGTGAGGCTTGTTTACGACGTGAATTTTTGCAACAATGAAGCGTTCGTAATCAGAACATATGATTATAGTGATTGATAAGTTGATAACATTGATGCAGAGTACTCTCTTAAAAGGTATATCGTAGTAAGTACGCTTTTATAAGTAAGGTGCAGACAAAGTTTGAAAAAATAAACAGAATGCAGACAACATGCAATGAAACAGCAACATTGTCTCACGATTCTTCATCATCCGTCAGTGACTGAGACGGCAAATAAAAAATTCGAAAACGCAGTTCCCCATATGCATGCAGAGTATACTGTAAAATGGTTCGAGTCCTTGGACCAGTAAATATGCACAACGTAGTAGATTCTCGCGTTTCACTATTCTGCCTTGTTCGAACACACGTAGCGTGTTATGAAATCATCTTCATAAAGCAATCTAACGATTAAACTTTTTTTTTTCTAATTCTCCGCGCACAACAGTCATGTATGTGCAAGTTTACGGCTAATAGTAATAGCGCTGGTCACTACTGGTCAAGCAATAGGCCATTGTAGCCTGAGGAAAGTGCAAATTAGGACATTGACTGTCTGCGTCGTGTTCACTGTGTGCAACTTTGTACCTTTGACACTTCTTCTGCAGCTCGAGCACCAAGGAAGTGTTTCGTTGTGGTCACTTACCAGTTATAAGCTGCAATTATTGCTATTTTTGCAAATTTAATGCTTATTATGCAAATTTAGTGAATCTAGGCTTCTGTCAGTAGAGGATTCGCTCATTCGTGTAGTCTGTCCCATTGAAGTCTGTTGGAAGCACGAGTAGAAATAATGCACAAGAATGGACACAATGTAAAATGTTTGGTCATTCGTTTTCTAGTAGTAATAACAAGATAATAAGATCAAGAGATCAAGGCAAAGGCATTGCTAAGCTCCTTTTATCGAATTAAGTGGATTCAGGATTGATGATTCTTCCTTCACCTGTGAAAAGTAATCACAAACATCGGGAAGGGGATTTATTTTTATAGCATTTTGTTCGGCGAGACGAAATATAATAATATTGTTGTGCACATTATTATGTAAATAGGAAAATAATGACTTTGGAATGCAGAGAATAATTGTGGGAGTTTGTTAGATGCGCACTTTGAAATAAATAAGACGCAAAAGGGAATTAAGCAGGTGCGTATTGAATTTTAGGGTTGAGATTGAGATGGACGAGATGAATGATGATCAAGGTGTGGATTATATTCTCTAGGGAGACCTTATGTGTAGGTATCTTGTACATTTTATATTTTTTCGCACTATTTCTTTTTCAGTAATAAATTGACATTATGGGATAATTTTTTGTGTGCAGACGGGGATTGATGTTACGACAAATAGCTTCTGGTCCCCATTTACTTCAATTGATTCACAAGCTCTCCGATGGGAAAGCGGGAGCTAAGAAGAATCGTTTAATTGAGTGTGAAGTGATGAACGACTGGGGAGCTGCAAACCAGTTCCGGACTCACTTCCAAAAGGAACTCACCAGGTCAGGTTTGTCCTTGCACGTGCCGATGAATCGGATGAATTCTTCCGAGCAAGAAGATGATCTCGCCTCCTATGACGACTTCGACCTGGATCATTCTGAGTCACCCCGCGGTGATATCATTGATTTAGACCAACAGTAAGCTTTTTCTAGTCCATCCACTTTTTTTATATCTATATACACACTAGTACCTACGTACGTACGTATGTAAGTACGTACAGTTTTACTGCTGCGCGAGGAAATAACTTTTCCCGTAGTAATGGCGCTATTAAATAGCTTTGTATTAGTATATCTATCAACGGAGATAATAATATTTCCACATGATCTCTATATCAAATGTGTACTGAAAATTTGCAGAATGGAAGATTTCCGCAACGTCACCGTTCGCATGCTGAGAAATGACGAAGTGATTGGAGATTTGCAAAGATCCTTTGACATAATTGCTCAGCAAAGACTTTGTAAAAGACTTCACAGAAAAATGAAACGGGCTATTGCTGAGAATGATGTCTCCAAACTTGATTCACTCCGCAATTATGGTGAACAATCTTTGAGGTGAGCTTTTTCTCCAATTCTATGCTAGTGTACTGAATAATGTTACTTGAACTTCACTCAATGTATAAGTACACTAAATATCAATATCGCAACCACTGCCAATAAGTGGACATTGCATTGTGGCACAGGGAATTTGAAAAGTGGAATTTATTTCCTATTGGAAGGATAGGAGTTCCCAAAATCTTTAGATGTCTAGCCTGTCCCCCGTGGTGGTTGCACCACCGTGCATTTATCACGGATTGTGAATATTTACGGTTACCTACATTCATTTATTATTGAGGGCCTTTTGGAAGTAGAATGCGGACAAAGTATTTAGTCAACTTTGGCGCAATGAATTGTTCTAATTGCGCTTAATGTGTTTGTCCCTTCAACCAGCATAGCCTGTGATGAAACGGCAGTTAAGGCTGGAATTGCCCAGTGACACTATTGTTGCCCTCAAGAATTTTCTGTCCCGAAATGTAACTCCCCAAGGCGTACTTACTCCCCCTTAAATTTTTGTAAGAAATCTTCTCACCAATAGAACTCACCAGGATACCACTACAAATATGCATTATATGTACGATATATTATAGATTATGTGTACACATGTGATCCGTGTGATGTATCAACTACAGATTGACACGTATATTGTTTTATAAAAAGTATTATATAGTATTATATAAATAAGTGGTAATAGTGCATTGCACCTCGACCAATACACAACATTGAAGCATTACATAGTATCTTAATGTGTATTTGAATGACATTCTGACATTATATGACTTTGGCAGTGTCTTTGTGCACTCACGTGCAGACAAGATGAACAATCATTCAACGCGACAATTTCATGACGAGAGTGCAAAACAGTTGAGTGTGAACACCGAATGACTACAATATAATAATATTTAAAATTACCATCAATTGACATTCATCTTTCACTTAGATGAATGCACGAGGAAAATAGTGTAGAATCTGAGTTATGAATGTTATCCTACTTCAATGTATAGAAACATTGTATCAAAAGCTCCAATTGAGCAAAACATCATACATAATCAACACACACTACAGAGTGTAAACATATTTCTATATAGCTCTGCAGCTGATTGTGGGTTGTGGAACGTTGAAAGCCCGTTTGGATTTCAATATTTATGCTTCAGGTAAAAAATTATCGAATTTCAGTCTCTGAATGTCTACCGAATCCATTCCTACAATGTTACAAGGGAACAACGTTAAATCTCGTCGTGCACGTGCAGTACCTATGTATGTATCTGTATCTGTACACAGTGTGTTCACTTTAAATTTCTGCCTGCTCTACAAAAATAAGTATACCCTATCTATATTTGAATTTCATTGGTAGATTATATTGGCCGAGAACTGTGTGCACTACTATTAATTAATCAGCATCGTTCGGACAAATGAATAGACAAAGCCGTGCTTTGCTACAAATTCTTAATTGCATCTGCCTTATTAATTTCATGATAGTATTTATTTTAGTGTGTTTGAGTACAGTTTGATGTTCGGACTTTAATCTCTCCGGGTTCACAAAATCTAAAGTTCAATAAATTGGAAACATTGACGATTCAAAGTTCATTTATTACATTTTATACGAAATTATCAGATGACTTTTGCTGAAACTGAGCAGGATTTGTTATACGCCTTCACTCCACGATAACTATCTGATACTCTGACTTAACAGTCAGATGTAAACATTAATACGAGTACGTGTACGTTAAAAAATTACCATTATGCAGTGAGTACAATATGTATTCGTACTACTGACCTTAAATAAATCATATACGATAATTATCATGATAAAATATCATGGTGTATTTAAATAATCCCTCATTAAAATTCAAAGTGTTCGAGTATTTAGTAAATAAGACTTTTTATTGTTGCAGGAGAGTACGAAGAGAATTCCGGGGGTTTGTGCCGGGTCATTTGGGCATTTTGCCGGGCACCCTGTGGTGTGGTGATGGATCTTTAGCGGACAAGTACCAGTCGATGGGCGCTCACGTGGGCACAGACCGTTGTTGTCGGGAGCACGACAGCTGTCTCTTTGTCATCACCGCCATGACGTCAGCCTACGGTGTCTTCAACTACAGAATGCATACTCTTAGTCATTGCACCTGTGATGAAAGGTTAATTTCTCTTTCTTAATTACCTTATCTATCAGTTTTACAGGTGTAAGGCCGTCCATTTTGTCTCAAGCACCATGCACCTTAAAAAGTACGCTTCCCACGAAACAGCTTTTCATATGCCGTAAATCCTCTCCACAATTTTTCTATGACATTTCTACTCGGTTCTTTACACAACAACTTAACACAGGGAATCAATTGTCCTACCTTCACATTGTCAATGCTGTGGGTGTATTTAATTATTTTAATGAGTTTTATTTATAAATTAAATTCTGTGTTGAATTGATACATCTGAAATTTCTAAAGTATATAGTGCTTCAAGATATCCAATTCCGAGTAGTTGTCAGTTCACCTTCAGGAAAATATTCCCCGAAGTGAATTTCTGGAATTTTTACAAGCTGAATGGATGTCAGTATTTATGTGTGCATATTATATTAGTTTACTTTTATTTCCTGAAACCTTTGTTTACTGCTAAGGGAGAATAAGATTCGAGTGTCTGGAGTACGAACAGTTTAATGTATGTAAACATATTTCTTTTGTGAACAAAGAAATGATGCAACTCATTCTATTACAGTCAATCACACAGCGAAACGATCTTACAAAGCCCCATCTCAAGCTCTCATTCCATAAGTTGAGCTGTACGTGTCCTGTACCCTTACTATTGGCATTCAGCAAGAAGGTAGAAAATTTGTGAAGGAGTCTGATGTAGTGTCATTAAAGCTTCCCCTTCTCTCGTCTCTCGTTTCTCTTTTCATCGCTACTATCAATTTATACATCTTCCGAAGAATACTCTCCATTGTATTCAAAATTAATATTTAAGATGACTGGGGTATTACGAACTTGTGTTACATGCACGGGCAGTACCCAACATTCACCGTGAAATCTTTTTCCCCATAAAATTCAGTGTGAGATGATAGTATTTTGAGGACGTGGTCGGGTATCCTTTCGAATACATTTACCTAGATAGGCATCTGTCTGTTGTAGACATAGGAACTGCAGCAAGCTCACTTACTCGTGAGTGGAGTAGCCGGTAAGTATTAACAAGTGAGCGATTGAGAGGTAGTAGCTCTTGTTTCAATGTCACCCTTAGCCAAGAAAGTGTTGAATGAATAAAATAAATAAAGTAGGAAGCAGAACAATGGTGAAACGGTGACGTAAACGACTGGCAAGTATTTTATGGCAGAAAGCAAAACTCGGATGGTAAAGCTTTGGGAAACGGACCACCTTGAGACGAAACACGAGTGAGAACATGGAAGGAACAAAGTTTTGTGACTTGACTTGTCTTATCTCACATCCAGTGTTTTATGGCTTAGATCTTCAGTGTGGAACTTTCATTCCATTCATTCTGGAAACAATGTCATGTCCAATTATTTCTGTCGCGTCACCTTTCCACCTTCACCATTCGATTCTTTATTTCTCCCTTCCAATCCCTTCACTTCTCATCTCTCCCACTGCCACTGCTAATACTCAACTCTCACTTGCTCCTCACAATCAATGAAATCATCGTCTTCAACTTATAAAATATTTGCCCATTCCCACAAAATACGATTACTTACTTGTAACTGATATTTTAGTAGATTTTCGGTAGGAACCTGGAATTGTGAAAATGAATTCTCTCGTTGGTCACTCACTCTCACACTCTCCCCATTTACAGGATCGATCGTTTTGTGAAAAATAGTTTTCCCCTGTAATAGTTGAGTGACACTTTTTCATAGTGCACAAAAAGAAAAATCCTGTCTCCATTGTAGTAATTTAAGCTGTAACTTCCCCCGTCCCCCTCCTCCTCTGGCTGGATAGACGGGATTGCTCTATCGAATTCTTGCTTGACCAGATTTGGAAATGTATGGAAATAGTTTCAATTTAGACATTTATCTGTTCTTATACAAGTTCTCTGTAAAATGATGTGTGCACGTGGGGAGAGGTGTCATCGTGACTTTTTTGAACGGTAATTATCTACAATACCCAAGCTACACGATGTAGACAACGCGAGGCGTCAAAACTTTTATATTGTCTTTGCAAGAGAGTCGTGTAATTGTGACCAAGTCTCCGTTGTAAACACACCCTTCGACACTCTCCTTTTTTATCTGACTCTTTTGATCACTTTACTTGAATGTCGGAAAGTCAGAGCCTTTTATTTAGTTAGTCCCTTATTTATAAGTTTGAGAACTGTTTAAGGAAATTAGTGAAAGGCTGTGGTTTAATTATTTTGTCAGTGACTGAAGTACCTTCCATTTTTGATACATTTATTTTAGTGGAAGGTTGCAGCAGTCTGCACCTTTGTTGTGCATATAGGTATACCTTTTACAGTTTTCTCTATCTACTGAAAGTAATTGAAGTAGCACTGTGATTCCGTTCACTTACGTTTTCCTTTCACATTGTACAGTCAAACGGACCCTAAGCAGGTCTCATTCACTGACATTAAGGCAGTTTTCCTAATAAAGTGTAAATCAGTTTAACCAAACCCCAGACTCCACGTGTACACAGTACATTAGCGCATTATTACAGTGCTTCATGTATAGTAAGTAGGGAGGTAGTACATGTAGACTCTCGTGATCTCACAGAATTGTTGCAGCAACAAATTTTTAAGCACAACACGTACTGACTACAATGAAGTAAAAATTGTAATTGCAATTTGCTCGTGATTTTGCATATATAGTGTGTCTTAAAGATTCAGGGCACAAAATTTGAAATAAAGGGTTATTACAGTGACAGGTTTAATGAGGGCTTTTGTCCTCGTCTTTACTAGGGATTGTGTTGGAGTCATGGGGGATGGGGAATGGAAAGAGAATTGTGAGAATGAAATTGCTTCGACTGTTTTAACTTTCGTGTTTTTTCTGGTCAAAGTAAAATTTAGTAAATAAACTTGGAATGCCAAAATTCTAAATGACTTTGAAACATAAGCAAAAATTTGGTAATCCGGTTGAAACAATTTTTTTATTTTTACCAAATAAAATGTTGCAGCCATAAAATTTTGTGAGCCCATTCAGTGGGTTTAGCATCAGCCTAATCTCATGTAAGGATAAAACTATAACGAGGAACGGAGAGTCTATTTATTCCATAATTCCAGAAACTGATGTTTATATAAAATGTAAAATGTAATAATGTTACAAATATTACAAAAATTATCTGCTTCTATGTATTCAAGGTCCGTCCAATATTGCATGTCCTACAGTACTTGACTGCGCTTTAATTAGGAGGAGAATCTTATCTAGCCCAAGATTAAATTTCTTCATCAAAATGAAGTAATCTCACTCTTTGCGTTAATAGCTGCTTATTAGACGAGCATGGATGGGTTTTATTAGTTCACTTATGTGAAGAAATTTTCGAAATGGCAAACAGAAATTGTTGAGTCGAGCAATGTAAAATGTAAAAAAAAACAGTAAATGAAGGCTGATGGTTAAAATAGCGGAGCCAATTAATGACATGGCCTTAGGAAGCGAGGGGATTGGTTGAGTGTCTGGAGACTGACATTGAGTGTATGTGCCCGATGTGGGTGAGTTACTCTGTCGGATGTCTTCTGGAGAGAGAGACTCGATTCGTATGAAGTGAGCGAGTGTGTGGTCTATCGTTCTTCCACACATTATTATGGACAGAGACTGACTAGCTGACATTTCCTGCCAACTTCTATTAAAGATCCAATGTGCTAAATCAAGTGTGTACAAAATGATGCAGAGGCAAGGACTGTGTCTAATTCCCCACAATACAGCACTGGAGTGAGAGAGAGAGAGAGAGAATGAGAGTAACAGTTTTCCCTCTTTTCATGCTGACTCTAGACTCGCTCCGATTATTCGTGATTTTTCCTCCTTTTCCCTTTTTTCTGCTGAACAATCGTTTCACTAATTGCAAGCGAGCTGAGGGTGCGTGGTTAGTTTGGCACACGGCTCCTTCAAATACACAGCTGAAAAGTATTTCCCATCTTTGTTTCAGCTACTCACCCAGACACACAGTCTTTTACTGCTAGCAGTACGAGACCAGTACAACTTTCCATTACACAACGGTACACAGTGAGTGTATGTGTGGTGCACGGCGCACCTAAACAAAGTAGTAGTCGACTATAGATATTGCCTGATCAGAGTCGGAGACCCATGGCCAGTGTGGGTAATATTACTTACCAGCACACATATTCCGAGTCTTATACGGGCATTTGGCCCACCACCACCACCACAACCACAACCACCACCACCACTACTCCAATATGAAATGTGTGGCTCGACTATAAAATGGACAGCGCACTTAAAGTCACTGCTACGACCTCACCGACTACTCTCTTCTCTTTTCTATGGAAAGATCAGCTTCTGAGAGTGGACTTGAGCAAAACGAACTTTGACTTGCTACCATTATCCTGTAAACTTCCTTTCATTGCGCCCAGTCGCGCTCATCTCCACTGCTCCTTCAATTATAGAAGAGTTCCATTGTGTGACTTCCAGTCATAAGTGCGAACGGTTGCTCACTACCAGCAACTCTGCCACCACAAGACACTATTTACCATTCCTTTTGACTGAGTGAGGAGAGAGAGCCAGAGAGAAGTGGTGAGATACAGTGCTCTTTTTCTATGTCATTCAGCATTCGTCAAAATCCTATGTACTGACCATTTGTTCTCAAGGCGAATGCTACTGCGACGGATAAAATCTAATTCTTCGTTTCCGTTCACGAGAAAATTCGAACGGCAGAAGAATTTTACATCTTTTCCACGGTCAACGAAAGCAATCTTTCCTTTATGTCTCCCACAGTTGCATACGTACACTTGTCTAATCAAAGAATGTTCAGGAAGTTCTTTTTCACATAGAAACCAGTCACCTTTAGATAATTTTGCAAGTGAGCACGCTTCTGTCCAAATGTTATTCAACGCCACTATCAGCCACAGGGTGTCGAATATTCAATATTCCACCAAACAATTTAAAAGATACCGTCATGAATAAGTGGACCCCAAGAGCTAAAGTATTTAATACAATGCGTGCATTGTTAGTACTAAAATATTAAATATGTAATTAGGGGCAAGCTAATAGGATTACCTTATTATCTCTGATTGATGAAGATTATGAAAAAATATTTTAACCCATGGGGAATATAATAATCCATGGGTTTCTTGAACCCTGGCGGGGAGCGCATACTAATTCGCTATTGTAGCATTAAGTGACTGGTCGCAAGGCAATGACGAAGTAGAAATTCCTTCCTTTTCAATTTTTTCATTTATAGGGTGCTTTGGATACATTCCAGCCAGGCATCCCTTAATAATAATAATAATATCAATTTTCATTGTTCTCAGTGGTGGGCATGCAAAGGTCTAACAATAAGTAAGTAGAAACAAGTGAAGGATTGTGGGTTGTTCGTGCAGGACTCGTGTAATGTTTCAAAAATATTTCTGATGCTTATACGAAGATTGGATTATTTACTGCCTTCAATGTGAACAGTTTTATACCAGTATGATATTGTGTAATTGTTACACAGAGGAAGTATACAATTTTATTGTACGAACAATTTAAGGGATAAGGATTGCTCTCGGTCTAGTTTTCTGCATCTACTTACATCAATATGATGCCTTATCGCATTTCTGCATTATAAATAAAAACGCACCAGACTCTGAGACAGACGGAGAGAAAGAGTCTGTTTGGGCTGTGCCCCTCCTATTACAGTAATGTAGTGGTAACCACGTATATTTGGTTCGTGTGGGTATCCAATGCATTGTATAATAATAATACGATAGTGTATATTAGGTATAGATATCTGGGTAGTGTGGAAGAAAATGGAAAATGGGACGAAATGAATGAGAGAACATTTCGGTGTTCGGTGCTGCAACCGTGAAACTGCTCTGGTTGAAATAGATTTTTCGCCTCTTCCCTTCCCAAGTTTGTCTTCAAGCTCTGATTGTATTTCCCATTGTAGACTGTCATTCTCAGCTCCCTTATTCTCATTTTCATATATAGACATATTTCACCGTGTGCTGGTGCAACATACACACACAGTATCAAGTTGGTTGGTTGGTGGCTTGGTGGGTCTGGCCTTTGGTTGGTGAGGAGAGGTGGTGAAATAAAATTGAAACTTTATTGTTTTCCCAGAAACTAAAGAATTTGCTCCTTTCATTCGCTTTGGTAGTAGTGAAGTGAGGAGTTAGGAGACGAACGCGAAGCCATTACTATCTTCAAGTCTACCCAATACTCTAACTTGGAGTTCTTATTGACTATTCAACTTTATTGTTCTTCTTCCGTCCACTTTCTCAACATACTTTTCAGATATAGGTTTAGTGGAGGTACTAAAGTAGCTGTGCAACTATCTTGACTTCTTATGAGTGAACGAAGAAATTAAATGAAACTTTTTTCACCAAATGGACTTCTTTGTTCTTTAATGTCTGCCATTTAATATATGCATTCAAGAAGGAGGTGAAAGGGGGGGGGGGATACCCCGGCTGTCAAAATGAAAA
>JABASC010005070.1:0-10797 GCA_019776185.1 Plutomurus gul
ACTTACGGGGTCTGTACGTAATATGTGCCTCCTCGTTATTTCCCCACTCACCATTTACTTATAACACAAAGATCCTTAGCAAAGCTATTTGTGTATGTTTTATCTCCCGACTTTCTCTTTGACTTTTTCTTTACTGGAAAGCAGGAACTGGATATTACATTAATAATCATTACTGAATAATCGATGTGATTGCATAGCTTTGGGTGACCGCAATCTCAAATGGAAGAATGAGTCATTTTACATAAATGTGCTTTTCATACATATTTTAAAATATAATTGAGAATTTTAGTGGGTGCAGGTGCAGATGAGATTTCTATGTGAGGCAAATAGTAACTTCAAAACTTTACGCTAGAAGAAAATTTCTGCCTAAGATCGAACGTTTTTCTCGAAAACCTTCTAAAGTCGTTATATAAACGGTAATTGAATTCCGATGTAGGAAGTAACCACATTTTTAGAAAAAAACGACTTGAAAATAAATAATTTCCATTTTTCTTAAGAAGCCAATATTAGCTATTGTTACGAAAATATGGGACAGGTCTTGAAAAAGCGGAGATTTTGGGACGATTCCCTAAAAGGGGAGAATCAGATTGACTCTTACCTATAATATACTAAATGATGTAAACTGTTTATTTTCGTGTAAATATTAACTTCAGTATAGACACATACCATTGGTAGACTGATGACACTATGAAGACTTACTCGCACATAAAGTCATGAGTTGTCCAAGGAGGAGAATATATACTTGAATACCTTAAAATGTACAGTTTGCATTTGGTTAACAAATAATCGTGAAACAATCATCTTTCTTTAGCAA
Source organism: Plutomurus gul (assembly GCA_019776185.1). Taxonomy (NCBI): domain Eukaryota; kingdom Metazoa; phylum Arthropoda; class Collembola; order Entomobryomorpha; family Tomoceridae; genus Plutomurus; species Plutomurus gul. The sequence goes on from JABASC010005070.1 coordinate 815, forward strand.
TTAAATATTTTCTTGTTAATTTCGTAGTAGAATTAACCAATACATAATGTCAATATTTGCCGTACCTCATCCAAGTGCAAATTTAGTAGAAACTATGTACTGAGGGTAATTCCTAATGCTTTGACAATTGGTAATATGTATATTCATAAAATACTTTCCCGGTCAAAAACTCCATCTTAATCCCATTACATACCATTTGATGATTATTGCAGGTTTTACATTAGAACAGTGTAATGGATATCTAGCGAGGGTGAAGGTACGTATGAGTTAGTGGTTAGTTAATGTCCGAAAACGACCCGTTGACCTTAAAAACCCACGACGGGAAAAAATTCACGGCCCTCGAGCACAAAACCCTAAAAGCGGAAATAGGAAGTTGCGGTGTATCCCATCTACTAAATACAGACTACACAGAGAGAAGACATAGAAGCTAAGGACACAGAGAGAGAATGACGAAGAACATCTCCCCAATAATAATTCGATGCTCTGTGTGCTGTCTGAAAGACGCTTTTGCTTTCAGAATTACTTCTGCATTGAAATGAATTGAACTTCCATTCTGCCACTGCACACATAGCATTGAATTCAAACAGCCAGCGAATGTTGACAGACAACAGCCGAGAACACAGTTCATCTTGAATTGAATTTTTGGTGAAAAATTCCTGAAAAGATTTTCAGCAGCATCACAGAATTGGATCTTAGTAGTCGTCCTAGTATTCCTATAGTCCACGAGTGTATATTTCCAAAAGAGTGTTAAAAGAAGTCAGAAAAACGTTTCCAGTTGGCAAATCAAGCATTTCAAAGTACTATAACAAAAGAGTGTCTTAGCATAACCAATCGATCTTTGGGTCAGGTTCCCACGCTTTTATTTAGCCTATTCTATTATGATTCTCCATTCTTGTCCTCTCTTGTCTCCTCTATTCAAATCTATTCTTCTCTCCCACTACTACAACACATACACACAGACAGAGACAGAAAGGTGTGTAAGTACTTTTAGGAGTCCTGCTACTATCATACCACTTACTATTGCGTCACCCCATCATTTCTCATCTGATCAGATCAGACACACAGCCTACTCGCACGTAATCTTATGATATACCTAAAAAAAAGCATTTTTCCTACTTTGCACACACACACACAACAACAATCCAATAGATTTCCATAGGAGATTATTTGTTGCATTAGTTTAATCTTGTAGTAAACATTGCATTTCTTATGTCGTGTGAGTGATCTGCATTTGATCTGTTCTACAATGTGTACTACATACGTGTCTATGTGATTGTAGCAGTGCAGTACAAGTATCTTTAGAGGAACTGAGCCAGATTTTAGCAATAAATCAGATTAGAAAGTTTTTCTATAGTCAACTCTGCAGTGCAACTGTATAATGTAAGGAAAAAGGATTAAGAAATCCATCTAGGCCGGATACTCCACCCCTGGTCTAAATTCGAGTTCACTTTACAAAACTCCAAGTCAACTCAAGTCACTCACAAGTAACTTTACCTTTTCAACGAATCTGTTTCCTCTCTCTCTCTCTCTGTCTACATCTACTTATATATAAATATGCTATATATATTATAGTGTGCACGACTACAATAATAATATTGCGATCATTCCATTTCTAATGCATTAAACATTCTGTTTTCTGTATACATAAGTACAACAACGCAGTAGATGACGATGACGACTGTGCTAAGCACACTGAAACTTTTTAGTTTTAGTTAACCTACCAATTGGTAGTACTTTATGCACAAAAGAGTACCTAACTAACAATTTAAGTACCTACTGCCACTAGTAACACGTACAGAACACAAGTAGTACTGTGTACAGATCCTATAGTACTTCTCATTATTACTAACCATATTATTACATGAAACGTTTTAAAAGGTAGATAAATAATAGGATTTTTCCTTGTGCACAATAATAATATTATATATACCTATAATACTATATATATATATATATATATATATATATATAAGAATAAAATTATAAAAAAAAGGTAAAGCACATACAGAGCAGGAGAATGATTATAGAACAAATGTGTGTGTCGCGTGCGAGGCTTGCGCCTCTCTTCATGAACTCGAATCACCTTTCTTAAGATATTATATGCAGTCTTGAGTATATCTTACGTATACATAAGTACGAGTAGTCTCAAAGATAAATATCTCTAGGGAAAATAACATCTCACAGACTATTTCAACATGGCTAACCAACAATGACCGATTCTTTTGTCTGTTCTCTGCTGGTCTTGTCTTGTCTTTTCCTTCTCTGTTGTACATAAGTAGTAGTGGTGTTGGTGGTGGTGGTGGTAGTACAGTATGTAGCATATTTATAGTAATACAGAGGGTGAGTACGTGCCTCGCATAAAGGTAGCTATTACTTGTGTACGGACTTGTGTACAGAGCAGCAGACGTACTTCTATGAAAATCTACTCTCTTTGCTTCTCTATAATCTATTAATGTTAGTTAGTTATAAATGAGCTCTGTAAATGCTAAATCTTGTTTTATCTCTCATTTTTCCTCTGGTGAGTTGAGTTGCGAGTCAGACAAGTCAGGACAACACACAGAACACAACATTATGGAAATGCATTAGAGGTAATTGAGAAAATGGACAGAGTAATAATTCTCGAGCTCCAACTACGTTCTAACTCCTAAGTGGATTAAGGTAGCTTCTAAAGAATAGTACCTGTATCCTATACACTCACTCACAGATTCAGGAATGAAAGAATTCTGTGGAAAAATTATTTTTCCAAACGAGAAAAATGGGAAAAATCCTCTTACGAACAGAAAAAAACAAGGACTAAAAATGGCGTGGATTGTAATGATGATGATTGTTGTGTAATATACACAGGTAAAGCTGTCTAGTACTAGAGATAGTCTGTTTCCAGCAGAAATTGGCTTCAGTGTGCGAAATGCATTAGACAGCGAGAGATAGAGAGAGAGAGAGAGAGAGAAAGGAAGATGAAAGGCTGTAGTCTATAGGATTTTTCCTTCCATGTCTCAAATGGTTCATATAATTTTCCTTGAGCTTGCACAGCTCTGGATGACGTGTGATTGAACAGGACAGGTAAAATGTGAAAAACTGAAAGTAGTTGCTTCCACGGCCACTATTAGTAATGTACATAAACTTTTATAATGTTCGTAGCTAAAAGTTAAGCAGACTGACTTGAGTTACAGTTGACTATAGCAAAGCAGGCTGGACCAAAAGAGAAAAAAAGATGAAGGAAGCGACAGGTGGGATTCGGCCAAGCGGAATTCCTCCAAGTGAACTCCAACCAAAGAAGAATCATCATCATCTCTTCTTCTTCTTCTTCTTTCTTGACTCCATCCTGCTAGTAGCAATGTATGTGCGTACTGTTCTTTCTCGTCTTGAAACCATCTCGCCTGTATTTTTATGAATGGAGCCATGTGAGTGTATATTGTACATATGTAAGAAGAATACCTGTAAGCTTGTTTAAGTGGATGAGTTGAGTAGCAGGAGCACAGAGTTGGTTGGATTTTAATGATAAATGTCGGCACACGCTGGCCTGCTCCCCAATTAACGAAATGAAAACAGGTCTTGCAGGTGCGGAGCTCTGCAAACGAAAACTAAACAGATTTCCTGTTTCAACTTTAAAACTAGACTTGACTTGGCAATTTAGTAACTAGATATAGTACACAGTAATAGACATACCGAAAATTACTTGTGTGCACTTTAAGGACTTTCGTGCTTTTTCCAGCTACGTACTTTGATTCATGATTTCCATCTATTATACACAGGTTGCTGCGAGTAAAAGGGCAATTTTGTTCTTATCGTGAATCGCATCCGCATCCCTTACATGTACACGTATTTTTATATGGATACTACGACGTGGCCACTACTACAATTTTTAAATTGAACGCCTTTAGCTTGTCGTGCGAAAATTATTCTATACAATTGTGAATGGATGAGGAACGAAGGGACTACAAGTCCAAGAGAGACAGAGACTGTCCATTTAATTCATGGAAAGGAAATCCGTTGTCTTATCGTCTTTTCTGATTTCCTTTGGAAAAATTTTCGTTGTTCCTGTGTGTGCAACAGGCACCCCTACGACCGACACCAGCGCTCAATGAATGAGAGACGCATTTCAGTGTCCAGGAAAAGGCAGTGGCCCTTTAAATCCTCGAATCATCTGACGGATGTAATTAACGCAATAATAAAATACAATACACCTGTAGATATTTTTAAACATTAAAGGCCCGTCATGGCCACACCAATCCTTAATCTGCAGAGACAAAGGAAATGATCTAGTTTTTACCTAAACATTCTGTCCTATTACTGATAACAGGCTTGTTCGTAATATTTCCCATTTAGTGTATAGAGAATAGATGCGGATTTTCATCATGTGCTAGCCAAGTGGCAGTAGATTTTATTTGCAGAGTATAATGGAGATTTAGGTATTTCTTAGATTTTACACAGGGATTCTATGCTACATGAGTCTCTCGCTCTCAGAAATTCCACATTACACTATAGACTACTATAATACAGATATATTACTAAAAGGGTACCTATATATAGCCCTGTGTATGCACGTACGAGCAGGTGTGTTGTTCATATAAATAATATATTGCAATTGAAGTTTCGACATGAGAAGTGTGGCACACGGCAGCAGCAAGCGAACATTACAATTACAGGAGGACAACTACCTTAACAGATTACTGACCAACCGAAAATTCTGCTCTTTCCTGCACTTACTCACTTACAGCACCAAGTAGTTAACTATCTTGCGTGCTTCCATCCTATTCCATATTACACTAATACGGATAACTATATATAACACTTGTATACATTGTATGTATATGTTTATATATATCCTGCAAGCCTACATCAATCTTCAGACTGTATATAAGACAGTAGCAGTTTATACAGGGTTTCGGGTGTGATTAACACAGTGGGTTTAATTAAACGTTTGATCACACAGACTCTTGCTGTGATTAATGCGATATATTTACGTTTTAAGGGATAGGGACTGTCAATTAATCCCATTTAATCATAAATCATAGTATTTAATCCCACCGTGATGGGATTTTAGCTGTAAAAGTGTGATTTATGAAACCCTGAACGTATATCTGTAAAATAGCTTATTATTGGTCAGAGAACACAACATTTTAGTATTAGACACTTTGTTCGAAGAAGTACACACACGCAGAGAGAGAGAGAGAGAGAGAGAGACGTAGTAGTAGACACAAGCGAACAAGTAGTTGGTGAAGTGAAATAACGAGGAGAGTTTTGGTTTGGTTTTGATGTTTGACCCTAATGTCAATGGCTTCTCTCTGTATGTATAGTATCTGTTGTAGTGGGAGCAGAGTGTTGTGTGTTGTATTGTAGATGCGTCATAGAGTTCTAATGGGCAGGTAGGTGAGTTTTAACTGCAGTACACAGACAGGTAGGCACTTTGACTGAAATGAGTTGATTTGATTGTTGCTGTTTTTCAGGCTAGAAAACATCATTACTTTTCTTTGCTTTGCTGAGTTTTTTAATTGCATTTTAATTGCGGTTTTCTGATGTGCAGTCGACTTGACTTGTCGAATTGTGCTCAGGCCTTGCCTCTGTGCAAAACTTTATTAAATCTACGGTGATACTCTCGGCCCTTGATGCTGTTCATTACGAGAACTGACGTAAACAGTAAATAACAACCAGCACCATTATACACCTACACACACACTTATTATTATTATTATTCTTTTTCTACTAAAAGGCAATTTTTCAACATTCTCTCTCACTCCCAGCCACCATCGCTCCTATTCTTTTCATGTTACAAGCTAGGGTTTCGTGCAAATCACACTTTTTAAACTAAAATCCCATCACAGTGGGATTAAATGCTGTAAAGTTCCTATTCCTTACTACATATAGATCACATTAATCACACAAAGCATCTCTGTGATCAAATATTAAATCACAGTAATTAATCCCACTGTGATAATCTGAGCTGAAACCCTTGCGCCAGCAATTGAGTTACTTTTAGTTTATGAGATTGCGAACAGAACAGGCCATTTAAGTGTAATTGTGCCCCAATGGATTTNCTTATCCGCGCAGAATTTCGGCCGCTGCACAAGTTGTGCAAACTTAAAAGAGATAGATGGATGATGGTGATGGTGCACAGCGTTTCTCGTTAGACGAGTTAAAATTAATTACTAGTTTAAGAAGCAGATGAACGAGAAGTGGATCTGGTGACTGGTGCGAGTGAGCCAGCTGAAAAAAAAACGGACAAGAGGAAGGCGAGCGAGCAGAAAACAGTCAAGAGTTGTTAATAATTCCGAATGTTGCTATAATCATAATGTAATATGTTGTGTGTGAATGTTGACTTGACCCTATGAAACAAAGATTGGGATAAAAACTAGAGCAATTTGACATAACAGAACGCATCTGTGTTTCTACATGACCTGCCATCCTAAGCGAAGGCAAAGCGCGAGCGAAGCCAAGCCAACAACCAACCAACCAAACTCACAACAATCATCTTTCTCTCTTCCACCTTAAAGGCCACCACCACTCTCACTCAATGCGAGTACTTTATGTTACAGAGTCGTCTCCTAATTGTATTCTATTATTATTATATATGTACATACATTGTATACCCCATGCACTGCATATGTACATATAAGTATTTATTACGTAGTCCTCCTATGATAATAATAATAATAATCCGTTTTAGATTTTTTCTTTCTTCAAAAAATCTGTTTTGTGGTGTGATCTGAAGTGGAGAGCATCTAGTCTGTTCTTCAGCTTACTTTTCTGTTTGTAAGTGTGTGTGGCTTGACTTGGCGCTGCCTTGGGCTATCTCACTCACTCTTCACCATTCAGTGCCTCTTGTAATTTAGACGGGAAGGCACGCGCCTTGAATACACCTGCTTGGCTCTTTGCACAGCGCGTCCTCTTCTACCTTCTTCAGCTTCTTCTCGTCTCTTCTACTAAACAGGTGCGATTGTCTCTCATCGCACGTGCTAAACTAACGTACATAAAATAAATATAAATTCCCTATACCGATACACACACAGAGAGAGACAGAGAAGATCAGAGCAGAACATGTACATGCAGAGAAATGTATATTTAACTGCTGCAGCCTAACTTTTCTTTTATTACCCTTTTTTTTACACTTCTTACTGCTCGGTGCCTTAAATTCGCTTTTGGGTTATGAGCTTTCCTTTAAGCTGCACTTGTTCGGCTTGCTTTTATTTATATGCAGCCTTTGACTCTGAGATGACGAAGGAACGGAGGTGAGAAGTGAGAAATTCAGTTCATTGTCGACCAACGGTTTCACATGTAAAGAATATTATGACTATACGACTACTTATATAAACTATATACACTTGTAGACTGCTGACTTGTATTTTCCATTGCATTGCTTACGACTTCTTCTAAAATACGTGCATTCAAATTCAATTGAAGCGCATGGACTGCGTGTACAGAGACATGTAATTTTTCCCTGGACTGACATGACACTGAGGAACTGAACTGAATTCCGAATTAAAATGAGAACTGAGAAATAGTTCTATTCTAGTTCTAATGTAGAATGTATGCATTTTATAAAAGCAAATTATGACAAGGCAGAATCTCATCGCATCTCGAGTCTCGTGTGTCTGTCTGTCTGTCCCTGTGTCTGTGTACAAACAAACAAATACTAAATACAATAAAAAGAAGATTCCAAGTGGAAAGAAGAGCATAATAGTCGTCAGAAGAAGCCTATAGCTCTGTTTGAATTCTCTCTATATAAATAATAATGCTAGTTGATATTGGAATAATATTTTCCTTCATGACCACCAAAAGTACTCTTTCTTCGCCAGAAGAATCAGAATATTTCATTCTATTTACTCGTATGACTCGCACACTCACACACACACACACATCATACAACAGAGAGTCGAGTCAAGGCACACAGAGTCAAAGGAACATTAGTCTCCTGGCCATTCGAGGCGCATTCTATTCAACGCGTCCAAAGAAAGAATTACAATTACGATGCACTATTTAAATCGACTTTTTCACCACCAAACACACAATAATCGTGTACACACAGTAAAAAGAATTTGATTTCTGGCTACTGAAAGTCTACACTGGCTTACATATAGGAACAGTGCTTTCCTATATGTATATAAATTCTACACTGTAATATACATGTTAATAATTTTTTAAATAGATGCTCTGCCTATATACAGCCTGTTGTTGGTGTGTCAGTTGAAAAGTTGAAGAGTAAGGTCACTTCCTTCGCAAGCAGTACACAAGTACCTACACCTTTGCATACTTATTATCCCTATGTAATAATTATCGAGTTGATACGCAATCAAGTATTTGAAGAATAGCTCGAACGTGTACACCAGCATAGTTATTCATAATAAAAAGGTAAGAAATTTCGTATTCAAATCAAGTGGATGATGAAAATGAAAAAAAAACTTTGTGAGTGTATGCGAAGGGAAGGGATAAAGGGAGCTGGTGTGTGTAGTCGACGAAAGGAGACCGCTATATATAAATGAAAAACAAAAAGTGCAACAGTAACTGCCGACTTGACTGAAAATATGTGGAGATAGTTGATGGAATAGAGAATTAGGAGTTGTCTTGTCGTCTGTTGATTCCATTCCATTGCACTTGATTCCATGGTGGCTCACTCCACTTCGTAATACATACGCGATGCAAAGAGAGAGAGAGACACTCCACCCAAAAAAGTTGAACGGAAATCGTCAGGTCTATCTGGAGGAAGTGGAAATCCTAAATTATAATATGACTAAGCAAGTCTCATGAAGGTAAAGCAAGTCAAGTCAAGTCTCTCCCCCCTTTCCACTGTGTGTCCGTGTATTGCTGCTGTAATATAGGTAGTAAGTAGCGAGTGTACGCGACCAGTAGCCAAGGTAAGTACTGTGCTCTATCTCGTCGTCTCCGCAATAATAATAATAAAAGTACCTTTCATTTCATTCACTAAACTCTACAGGTAGAAACGAGAGAGAGAGAGAGAGAGCAGATATTCGTGTGGGAAACCACATTTCCGCTGTAGACACTCTATACTGTACTTTATTACTTGTCGCATTCAAATTCAAAATTTGAAATTGTGCAGATCAACGAAAGGGTTATATAGGAAAATAAAGGGTTTCGGCTGTGATTATCACAGTGGGACTAACTACTGTGATCAAATGTTTTTCACACAGAGACACTTGGTATGATTAGTGTTATCTCCATGTTAAAAGGGATAGGGACTACCAATTAATCACAAATCACAGTATTTAATCCCACTGTGATGGGATTTTATGTGAAAAATTGTGATTTACGAAACCCTGGGAAAATGAATGTACCTCTCTCTTATGTGTACTCTACAGTACGGTACTTAATGAACGTGCCGCCGTGTGGACGAGAAAAGGGCCACAAGAGAAAATGTGAGTATTTTCTATGGATTAGGTATAATAATGGCATAGAGATTAGAGTTGAGAACTGCGGTGAGACTTGAGACTCCAGTTTCTGTGCTCTGTACTTTAAGTTCAGTGCTCATCTCTCGTGAATTGTCTTTTGATTGAATTGAATGGATGCGTACAATGGACTTAAGGCAGGTGCTACTGTTTAGCACTTACTTGTTCAGTGATTAGCGAGAAGACTTGTTCACCACACACCACCACACACAGCAGACAACATCTGCTTTGTGCTAATTATCGTCTATTTGAAATACATTCGTCTCGGTGAACAATTAGCCAATTACCTTTAATTTAAACTCTCTTCTCTATTTATCTAAATACACAGCGTCTTGTTGTACGTACTACAAGTGCAAGAAGAAGAAGAAAAGGAACAGACTAGCTGTACATTGCATTATTCTGACTATTTTGTTGTGTTAGCACACACAGAGACACGCTTTACCGGAGACGGCTAGAGATCAAATCAGAAATATGACCAAAAATATGCATGATGAACAAAAAAAAATCTCACGTATCCCCTAAATGGATTTTTCTCTGTGCTATTAGCGACAGAGATAAGTAAATACATTGTAAAGCAACAGAAAC
>JABASC010005071.1:0-10796 GCA_019776185.1 Plutomurus gul
CCAATGCCACATTGCACACATTAAATTTACATTATAATTTCGAAATCAATAACTTCAATGAATTCTTTCATTTTCCGGTTTGTCTAAAAATATTCTGGTGTCTGAAACAGTTTTCGGTTAAATGTTTACTAATATCTAACATCTAATGGGGAATGGAGAAAATCTAAAATTGCTCTTGATGTTGGTAAATGATAATACCATGTTTTATAGTTTCATACTCATTGTTAGTGCTAGGAATTTCGTAACATTTGATTTGGTTACACTACTTGTTGCAAAATGCACGTTTGACATGATGCATGCCAATTTGTTTGTTGACATCATCACCCTTTTTCTGTGTTTTGATTTCTGTTTTTTGTATACTGCCCAGCCTAATCCCTATTTCATCAATTACCAAAAGCCTTTTTTGCAATTAGTTAGCTTTTATAGAGAATTGCCTAACTATTGGGATTCTACATTATATAAACACATTTTATACTTTTAAAATCAAAAAGATTTTGGGTTAATTTATATAAGAACGAGAAATCATGATGCAATAGGGATCTACTAGGATCTCGAATGTTATTTCATAAGTATTTGAGTATATCTTTGGAACCTAATCACAACAAAATAAAATTATTTGATTTGTTGCAAGGAACGCAGGAAAACATTTGCTGAATATTGGAGCCGCTAACTTCCTCACCAGCTCACAATTATTAATTTTGTAATTTTAAGTGACGTCATGTCTTATCCTCCTCGACCTCCCTTGGTACCCGGATTACCTCCAATGTTTATGGGTGTCCCTGGTGAGGCTTGTAAAGATATATTATACCAATATTACAGTACGTATGTTAAGTAAGCAAATTACTAAACGTTTTTCTTTTGTAAGGCATGCCACCTCCTGTGGGCATGGGTATTCCTCCGCCACTAATGGGTGGCCACCCTCACAATCAGCCCTTCTTTGGTGGACCCCCTGGTATGCGTCCTGGTCCACCACAGATGCAACAGAATCCTAATCATCGTATGAATCAACCTCCGTCGATTAGCAAACCTCCTATACCAATCACGATGCCTCCGCAGCAAACACCTACAAACAATTCTGACAAGAACTCTGATCATCCTCAACCCACACCACCACCGGTGGGACCACCCGTAACTGTTTTTGTAGGAAACATAACTGAAAAATGGCCGGATGCTATGATAAGACAGCTTCTGGCTACGTGTGGTCAGGTGTTAAACTGGAGAAGAGTTCAAGGAGCGTCAGGAAAACTGCAAGGTTTCGGATTCTGTGAATTTAATGGTCCAGATTCTGGTCTAAGAGCTGTTCGTCTGCTTCATGAACTTGAAGTTGGTGATAAAAAGCTTGTAGTTAAAGTTGATGCGAAAACCAGTACTGTTTTAGAGGAATTCAAAGGTAAATATAGTACCATAAATATTAATCGTTTGCACTTGTAGTGTAAGTTTTGTCAATGAGTCAGTGATCTGATCTATGTATTTGTTAATACAGCTGACCGTAAGAAAAAAATAATTGAAAGCGGTGAATGTAAACCGGAGGAAAATAAGAGTGGGACGGAAGAGGAAGATTATATGGATCAAGAAATGAGGGACGCAGATGAACGATCTAGAACTCGTATTGGCATCATATTTAGAGAGTTTAAAACTGAACTAGATAGTTATGTACCTCCGGGCGGAGATAATAAAGGTATTTATAATTCTGGCTAATTTTAAATTTAAGTTTAAGGATATTTAAATTAAGANTAAAGGTATTTATAATTCTGGCTAATTTTAAATTTAAGTTTAAGGATATTTAAATTAAGAAATATTTTTTCGACGTGAATGATGTCAATGTTTTTAATTCGGGGATAGTTATGCGTTGATTTATTCATTACAGAAAGAGAAATTACGACGAATAAGCAGCAAATTCAAGATAAACTTCACCTCTTAAAACTGAGTAGTTTGGACAAGACTGACAAGCAAATGGTGGTAAGCTAGATCCAAAATATGAGATGCCATTTTATAAAGATTTATTAAGATACCAAATACTTCGAATTACAAGAGGGCATTAGAATAATTAAAAAACTGAGTAGTTTGGACAAGACTGACAAGCAAATGGTGGTAAGCTAGATCCAAAATATGAGATGCCATTTTATCAAGATTTATTAAGATACCAAATACTTCGAATTACAAGAGGGCATTAGGATAATTACATATACAGACGGGAATTTTTGACTACGGGGTCTTGTACCTATTTTTATGTTGTTACAGTCGCTCGAACTGCAACATGTTGCATCCCCTTACAAATAATCATAGGGTAATTACTATTGCACCCACCACTACCCTGAGGCCTAGTCCTTTACCGATTTGGAGGGGTTTGTAGCGTGTAGTTCCAGCGGCTGTAAGCAATATATTCACTGATTTTAAAAAAAATTACATATTATTGTGTTTTGTGTACGCAGAAACAACAGCAAGATGATCTGGCGGAAGATCTGGCAATGGAAGAGGGGAAAAGAGAAATCATAACTCGAGAAATAAGCAATTTTCGCGAGAACATGAAGGTGAGATTTTAATATTCGAAGCGATTTTAAAAACAAAGTTAGCTAAGCTTGATGGATTCCTTACTCACGATTTAGATTTTGATGTGGAAAAATTAAGAATTTTTAAGAAATAGAAAGTTTAGTTGGTGCATGGGTGCATCATCGATGAAATTGAGTGAGTGGATGCTTGTAATGTGAATGGTGTTGCGTGTTTAAGTGTTTTTACCATTCAAGAGGAATATTTGAGTGTGTGTATTCATTAGAATCCGTAATAGTACTATGGAAAATTAGAAGTACGAATCATTTAATCGTGAGGTTAGAATCAAGAAGATAATTTATGGGTCCTCCCGTTCATTAGGCGCCTCGCTCACAATCACTCAGGCTGACTTCCTACTGCGAAATACTGTATTCTCACATAAAACGATAAGAGTCCATGTTGGTGAGTACTTTTGCAAAATAAAATCTTTTTAAAGTAAATTGGGTCTCATCTCCAATGTTTGGTCCAGCGTCATGCTTCTGTTTCCTGTAAGTCATCTCGTTCACTTGAATATTCTTTCATTGTTAACAAAAACAATGATCAACGTTCGAATATTATTCTCAAATTTAGTTGCATATTCTTCATTATGATATTGTCAACCAATTGAAGAAGAATTTGAAAATGTTCGAGTGAGTCACGTGTTTTTGGTAAGTTTAGTATGTATTCGTTAATTGCATAATAGCTTCTTTCTTGGGTGGTAGAGCTTTTGTCTTTGAGATGACCTTCAAAGTGAATAGGTACACTTTATGTAGTTTGTAATCATTAAAAATGCCGTCAACTTTGGACTGGGTTGAGAAGTTTCCCTTCCATGGCATTTCGTCTCTAGTTTCACGAAGCTAACTTGTAAGTTTTTTGAACTGCAACTTTGATGTATTTTTTGCAATGAAATCTTAATAATATGCTAATAGTAATTGGGTTAAATAGTTGCGAACTCTCTGGCTAATCAAATCGTATAATACTTATGATAAATGTAATAAAATGAATGACGGAAGCAAATTGGACTTTTGTCGTGTCCTGTAGCAGAAGATGGGGACAGGGTGATCCTTTTTTTTAAAAAAGGCAGTGCCTGAAGTTGAGTTCCTCCAAGTCGTCGAGAGCATCGGATGCTTGTAGGAACTTGAAAGGAACTGAAGTGCAGTGTGATGATGAGAGGAATTTAATTGCGCCCATTGTAATTTCAAACAATTCAATTCCTTCTAGTTTAAGTGTATCCAATTTCATTGATGAGAATGAATCATTATTTTTTAAATGTATTTAAATGCCTTCATTGCGCAGCATTATGTTGTGTAAATATTTGTTTTCTAATAAAAATCACTATCCAGTTATAATTCATATCCTTCCTCTTGGCTGGGTGCATTGCTACTCAATGAAATAAAAATTATTCTTAAAGTTGTAATAATCAATATTTTGATGTATTAATGGAGTTCGTATTTTAATGAATTTTGCCAATTCTCGAAATGATTTAATTTCCAACGCAAAATTGTTTAGCCCCAATAAATTAATTGTTAATTTTTTATCATATGATAATTTTGTTTCTCGATTTCATTACTTGCAACATAATTTCAAGAGTCGTGCACCCACCTTTCCTTTGAAAATAGATTGAAATTCTTGATTAAAGAGCGGAATAACGTGTATTAATGATGTGTAGAGTTAACGTGCGTTTTCAGCAATTTTTAAGCAGAAAATGGTTTGACTGAATGGGAATTTTATTTTGTGTTTGCAGCAAGAAAAACAGCGCGAAGAAGAGAGAAAGAAAATGGGACGCGAGAGAAGAGAGCGTGAGAGAGAAAGAGAAGAGAAGAGGAAGAAAACGACTGAGGACATTAACTCACCGGAGCATTCCAGGGGGAGAGATAGAGATAGGTTAGTTCTTCAAACTCATTTAAATGTGACTCCAAAGTATATATAATTATTTTAGTTAAATGATTTCTGTGTTTTAGAGAACGAGAACGCGATAGAATGCGAGAGCGTGATAATCGGAGAGGCAGAAGTAGAGATCTTGATCGAGACCGTGACCGCGAAAGGGACCGGGACCGTGATAGAGGCAGAGATCGAGTAATTATTAACTGAGAATGATTGTTGTTTCTTGTGCTCGTTGAATGAAGCAAATTGTTAATATATAATGATTTTGTTTTGCAAGCAGGATCGAGATAGGGATAGGTTACGAAGGAGAAGTAGAGAAAGAAGAATGACTCGATCGAGATCGAGGGAAAGAGTACTCCGTTCACCCCTTCAGTCTGCGCCACCCAAACCGAGATATAGAGAGAGGGAAGAAGAGGAAGAGGAAGTGGAACAAAAACGCCTTGAAAGAAAAGCGAGAGAGAAAGAAGCTGCCTATGAGGAAAGGTTACGTGAATGGGAGAACAGAGAGGCTAACAAGGCGAGGGAGTATAAAAAATTTAAGGAGCGACAAAAAAGACAAGAGAAGGAAACGCAAATGGAGGCTAAAGTGATGAAACAGTTCTTAGAGGATTATGAGGATGAGAAGCACGATAGTAAATACTATAAGTAAGTCTTGCTTAAAGTCAAGTTTCCTAATGAAAAAGGAAATGAAGACATTCGGCGTTTCATACTCATTGATTTGTTACAGAGGTAAAGATTTACAAAAACGATTGGCTGAACGAGCAAAGGAACTGGAAGGGGACAACAAAGACAGACAAAAAGAACGAGAAGAGTTAGAAGATATAAAATTGCGAATGCTTACGAATAGCGCGTTAACACCGAACACTGCCACCTCCACCCCTACTCGACTCTTTGAAAAGGTTTACATTTAATTTTATTTATCAATGATTTGATAACAATTTGACGCTAAATAGTTGAAATTAATTATACATTGAATTTCATATCTACAGTATAAAAAGCCGATGGTTGATTCAACAAACACGATAGGTTCCAGTCCCTCTTCCGCTGCTCCACTATTTACCTAACTGGAAAACGGAAGCTGCAAAAAGATCTCCTATTGCTAGCCGTTTGCAGGCCTTAAGTCAAACCAGCAGTGTTAGTCATTCAAGTTTTCACCCACATCATCGAAACAATGGGATTTCAGCTGAAGTGCACAAAACGACAAAAGAAATTGAAATTAGACAGATTGAAACGGAGACGAATTCGCCACCATCCCCAATGTCTCATCAACAACACCAACCATCCAATCAACCACAACACACTTCTTTTAGTGCCATTCAGTTCCAGCCGATTGCTCCGGTCAAATCGAACCCATCCACTCCGAATTCTTTGCATTCACCCCTTCCTGCACTAGACAACCAGTTGGAGAGTAATAACCAATCCTTCGCTGGGTCTGGCTTTCAGCTTCATCTTAATAGTAACAGCAATAGTAGTCATTCGAATGCGGTTCGGAGGGATGACGATGACTCACGCCATAGTTTCTCCTCTGCCCCATCCCCTGGAATGGTCAGCCCGATGAACTTCTCCGGTGCTATGGATGGTCAGTTCATTTTATTTTGACAACATGCATTCATTATAATTTCAAAATAAGATTGCATAACTTTGATTAAGTATGGTGTTTAAATATTGCAATTATTTCTGGTGTAGACGATTCTTCTATGCAAGGTTTAAGTCCTGACCTTCCCAAGAAAAAGAAAATTGACGTAAAGGATGTTTTTAACCAAGACGAAGATGATAACGATGCTCTGGGGTTGGGTAGAAAAAGAAAGCTTGTTCCTTTAGGTGCGAAATAATTCATTTGCTGATATTTATCATTCCAAACACTATTTTCATGTGAATGTTTTCTGCTTAATGAAACTTAGATTATGGAGACGATTCTAAAAAGGTGAAGAAAGAGGAGAAAATTCAAGAGGATAAGAAAAAACACATAAAGTCTTTGATAGATAAGATTCCTACGGAGAAAGATGCTTTGTTTGCCTATGAGATCGATTGGGACATGGTCGACAATGTAAATTGTTTTAGTCATTGTTATTCCTCTTTTATAAACATATGCCTTCACACGTACACAAAATTTGAATGTGAAAAATAATTATTGTTATGGTAGACGTTAATGGAAAAACGAATAAGACCATGGATTAACAAAAAAATTATTGAGTACATTGGAGAACCAGAACCAACCTTAGTGGATTTCATTTGTTCGAAAGTACTTGGCAGGAGTGCTCCCAAAAGCATTTTGGAGGATGTCATGATGGTAAAACTTATTCTGTTCTGTTGTAAATATACAACACGTGTAGTGGTGCAGTAGAATTTATAATAAATGTGCTTTTGATTTTTTAGGTTTTAGATGAAGAAGCTGAAGTGTTTGTAGTGAAAATGTGGCGGTTACTTGTATATGAAATAGAAGCTAAGAAATATGGAATCGTTGGAGGAAAGAGTCAATAAATGGGTGGCTTTGCGGATATATATTATTGTGGTTCAAATATGGAAAGTCGCTATAAAATATTCCGGATGAGATGTGTCTCAATTAACCATTGCCCCAAAAATCAATCTAAAACGGAAGATTAAGTAGGTTTTTTTAAAAATTATTAAATAGTAATTTCACTTATTAGCTAAGTCTACATAGGTTGTTTTAACTAACCCATTTTAAAGTGCGCTCATTTATATCAAATATACTAAATGTAATTCTGTGACTGTCTTATTCAACCTTGTGTCTGAACTTGTTAGTGGAAAAGAAAGAACAGTATAGCTTAGTTAGAGGTTTTGCATGCCACGTGTGTTACAATACAATTTTGAAATACAATGTTTATGTTAATAACTATTTCAGTTTACAAATACACAATTATAAATATAGAATAAATTGTTAAGTTGTAATACTGCTTAGTAGAATCATGTCTGTTGAATATTGTAAAATTGTATGATACGAATAGAAGTATAGTAAACTCAAATTGTATTATAATTTATAAACTGTCCTCGTGTAATTTTATTAAGTCGATTCTATCCCAAAATCCCAACAATATTTATTTTGTGATTACGTTGTAATGTAGAAATGCTAAAACTCCTATGCTGTTTTATTATCATGTCAAAGGGGATTTACAAAGACTAAGAAATATCACACATGTTTTTCGAAAAACAAGTGTGCAAAACTTAAAATAATTGCACAATTTATTCTGGGTGAGCATTTACTAACTTTACGATGCGTATAAATGTCTAATCTTCATCAAAAATTTTAAAAATTCGAGTAAAATTGCACAAAAAGATTATTCTTTGCAAACAAGCAACACTTTCAGCGTGTTTTTACGCTACATAATGTCTTACCGAACGCGGCAATTTTGAGCTGCCCTAATTTTTATGTAGACACTTGATAGTTTGTATTTACAATTTACATATATGTATGCGTGTGAATTAAGTGTGCACTGTGGACGTGTCTAGTGTCTACTGCACAGCTTGTGCTATTTTAGTTGTCAAAATGAGCCAACTTTAAACTTCATAACAAACCGATTAACAAAGCTTTTGACAAAAAATGGTGAAATAAAAGCATAGTTTTACGAATTGTGACACTAAAGACCATGGCATGGCTGGGTGAGAGCTTCAACCAAATCAAAGGTCAAATAACTAATTTTACGAAAGAAGTTTTGGCAGAGGGTCAAGAAGAACATGAAGGTATGAAATTTTTTAACATCTTGCTTCAAATGAAATTTCGTTGTTTAAGTTCGTCCTAATCACTGTTGAGTCTAGATTATGAAAGAAACCATTCGTCGTTACTTTCATTTGCCACTATACAGATTAGCAACAACCTAAAAACAGTTGTTTTACAACGATTTTTATTTTTTGTGTTAATTTTCGTTCTTGTATTTAAATGAAAAATTGTATTGTGATTGTGATACTGCATTTGTGTTTTATTAGTATTAGTAAAGTAAACCTTAAAGTTGTGAGACGGAGAAAATTAATTTATGAACATCTTGCGACTTACGACTGGACAAGGTTTAAAAAATAAAACCAATCCATGTTGAAAGCATTCCATGGTTTCGTTTAGGTTTATGGGATTTATCCGGGACATTAATGTTTAACGCATATTGTTTCAACATAATGCAGTTTACGCATATTTTATTATCGTCAATCGTAAATATCCCTCAATCAGTATCAGTTCATGTATTTAGATAGCAAATCTTTTTACTAATTGGTGACACCGGTAATTGCATAATGTACTGTGCATACCCCCTCGCAGTTTATATAATTGTATAAATTGTTTAAAATTACAGCATTTGCGGAATCGGACGACCTTAAGGCAGCAAGGAGATTCATAATCGAGTTGGAAGGGAAATGTACATTACAAAAATCTGAGGTAAATGTAGTAAAGTCAGAAATCTTTATTCAATATTATATTTCATTCAAATGAATAAAGATCTAGCCAGTGTTGTTCAAAGACGTCTCCCTATTCGGTTCGGCAACAAGAGCTTGGTCGAGGAAATGTCATAGGAAACGTCCCCTTATAGACAGACGATACTATTAATAACACTGGATGTACCTACCTCGGAAGTGGAACGGCAAATTCAGATTTTCATGAATTTCATGTTTACTGTGTCGTTTTCACAATCGTTTTACTTGTCTTAACTATTTGACTACAAACACTATAAGGAGACGATATTTCTATGTGTTTAGATCGAACATTTGCACGTAAAGACCGCTGAACTACAAGAACTTTCTGAAGCATCAGATCGGCAGGCCAAATCTCTTGTAGAGTCCTACCAAAATCTGATCCAAACGAAAGACGTAAGTATCCAGTTATTGATTACAATTTGTTCCTTTTTGTCGACTTCCTTTTTAATTTTTTTTAAGCGAAAGCATTTTAAAGTACTGACAAAGTGACAAATGTGTACCTTTTTATCTGTTTTTATTGCTATATTTTAAAATATTACTGCTTCGTTTCGTTTCTCAATGCAATGTTTAAAGTGAAATGCATTCAATTTAATGTATCATTCAATATTTTTAAATGTTGTTGTATTGTCATTGTCACTCTTCTCACTGTGATACACAATAACATAGACTGAATCCAATAACGAAAGAAAGTTTGTTACTTTTGAAAAAATTTCAGCAACATACATAATTTTCTTTATAATGCTTGAGTAGGAAAAACTTTCACTTGCTTTCACTGAATATACAGTATTCATTTCATTAGGAAATTATTAAACTTTCAAATGTACAACTTTTGGATTTTGTTAAACGCTGACGATATGCATGAGCCTAAGTGAGTCTCATATTCATCACTCGACTTGACTTCAATTATTCACTTGGCTTATTTCTTGGTTTTTGCCAGTCATTCGGCAGAACTAATGTTTATGAGCGCCAGGCATTGTACAGACAGAATTTATTAAATACCAATGACACAACTGATATTTGCCCCATTAATTAAAATTACTTTTAATGTGTGCACTAATTATGTAATTTATGTTAATTGCAAAATTATTGCGAATTATAATTGTAGTTTGTTTTTCGTTTTTGCTATTTCTAATGCATAACCTGCATTAATAATTTTAATACACAAACTGACCCAACTAAATTTCAAATTATCACTAAAATTCCACAAAATGAGTAGATAATTAACGGGTGCCGCTTCCGAGAGAGACACAACAAGATCCATCTTAATATCTGTATGTATTCATTAAGAGTTTCAATTACGTTTATTTAATTCGTCATTTAATAGCTGGGAATAGATTTCTTGTTGTTCGCGTGTTTATATGAGCACTTAATGTCTTTATATTATTATGTTGTCAATTCAATTTCAATGAAATGCATATGAAATGAAAAAAACAATAAACTCTTTACAAATTAAGAGTGAAAGAGTCCATTCGGTGAAAGTCTCATGTTACGAGGTTAACTGGTGACTGGAACAAATTCTATAAAAATTGTAGTATGTTTATAATCATACACTTGATAAATAAATCATAATTGTCAAAATGTAATGGCTTGGCTGTTGGCCTAGGTAAATATATATATAACGCTATTCCTGTTAAATTATGACAAATTATTTTGTGGTACCACAATTGATTCATTAATGTTCGAATTACATTTCTGGAAATGATTCCATTCTTTACAAGAAATTGTCCTTTGTGCTGTGCTGATGCTTATATTATGTACATGAAGCTCTTTTATACTATTTTAGGATGAAAATAAGAGATTGCAAGAACAACTGGAAAAATGTCAAAAGGTCAGTTAATTTTTTAAAGTTTGTAGCTGCATGGTATTGGGACAATTCAACTCCAGCGACAACTCAACCCCAGCAATCCAATACTAATTAAGTAAACAACTCACTAGTATAATACATGTTACATGTACACGTTAGCATTTCC
>JABASC010005072.1:0-10796 GCA_019776185.1 Plutomurus gul
TTTGCGCTTCCCCCCCTTGGTACACACATTATCACTTCAAGCCTTTCGACCACTTTTTTTGGGCAACACTTTTACTTGGGGAACACTCTGCCGGTTACCCTTCGCAATGGAAATGAAAGAATGCGTGCATGTTCGATCTTGCTTGGGTTCTAATGTTGTTGAAGGCCAAATATAATTATATTATATAGAGATAAGATTTTATAGAGAAAGAGCTTCTATGCTCTAAGCTTTTAACGGCTTGTACAGTACATGTACAAATCAGTGCTGCAGTGGATAAAAAAGAACTCATTTGCCAGTCATAACAATTAATTTTTGCATTCATATGCCCCAGATAATAATAATTCTGATGTGTGGGTGAAATTTTAGAACGATTGGTGGAAAATTGGAATCTATAGGAGCAATCTTGTTTAGCATTAATATGTATATATGTAAATAATATGTATACATATTATTTACATATACATATACAATATGTATATATAATAATAGCTGATGCTAATTCACAGCGTTTGGTACAATATTTCAGGGAAATAAAGAATCTGGAGGAGAACATGGCAAGGAACCCAACGTATCACAACTGGTTGACAATATTTGGCAGGAGTCTCGGTGCCAACAGTGGCCAAGATCCGAAGAAATACGAGGAAATCCTTCAAAACATCGCTGCAGCTTCAGAATGTGGAGTATTTTCGGCAGACATTCACCAAACGGTCGTAAATATCCCGAGTGACCTTGAACCTGCGCTTACCAGGACACACTTCAACTTGGGAAACAAGTACGCAGTTCTCGTCGGAGACTATTTCGCAATCAGATGCATTTATTTCGCAGAAAAAGCCAAAAGCAGCAAAGTATTCCTTTCAATAACCAGAGGCGTGGAAGAGTTCACGTCGGCACCCTTTGCCTCGCCCCTGCTCGACTCCCAGACGGGCTACCCCATCCTCATGTCGCCCCAAGCCACCCTCGACGATTGGATCACGTACAACTGGAAATCCTCGGGGTATTTCTCTGGAGGACTGTATGCCATTTTAACGTTGATGAAAGAGGAACACTTCCACTGCACAAATAAACGGATCGAAAGCATGCAGAAATTTGTGGCCAATGTTTCTGTGCTGCTGAAGGCAATCAGTGAAATCGAAGATCTGCAAAGAGATGACCATCATCTAATGTTGTCACCGTTTAGCCTGATATCTTTGCCCGCTGTGCTCTACCAAAGACGTTATCCTGGAATATTCGAATTCCTACGAGGAAGAGGTTATGATTTTAATATGGATGATCTCAAACAGGTCAGAGTCTGATGTCAATCTATATCTTGCCCTATGTATAGTATTTTGCAATACAGTCTATACTCTATTCATCTCATCTCTATCAATATGGATTCAGTATTCATTTCAATTTTTCAATTAATTAACCAATGAGACCTATGAATATAGGAACGATGTACCAGTCAACAATAATTATTAGGACTACCATTAAACATTTAGCAACAACAACAACAATCTGTACTTTTATACGCATTTAAGACTGAAAAAGTAACAATGTTGAAAGAGTGTCAAAAGTTAACTAAAGCACGATTTTTACGCGTGACATTAAAATGAAACTACACACCTCAATGCGGAAATTATCAAAAAATTAAATCTTGATTCATTAATGCTGAAATTTTTGTTGACACGATACAAGTCAAAATTTTCCATTATGTTATAAGTAACACGTTTACTTGAAAAAATTGAACTTTGACTTTTACAGTGAAGAATGACATAGGAAATAATGAAAAATTTATATAAGCAAATTTGCTCACAAATGCTACCTCTTTGTTTTATTTCTGATTCTGTGGGGTAACAAAATTGCTTGAGGATAAGAAGATAAGATTGTCCTTCGTGTTAACGTGAATTAAAGCAGACTTTGCTCTCTAAGGACTTCATTTGAGTTTATCTAATCTGATGAATACATTTCCACTTCATTTCTGCATAAAAAGCTGTCTCTTAAGTGTGACTGTTAACGTATGATGAATGTAGAACTTTTTTGTGGCACATTTTGCATGTATTTGCAGTTGAGATGTGAAATCAGGAGAAGCGCCGCTCTCACCGAGGCCAAAGATCTTTTGAGTTGTTTCGCCAAAGATGCCACAGACGCTTACAGCTCTATTGCTGTCGACCCTTTCTATTCGTCAATATTTCTCGAGTTAGTGGACGCTCTGGTGTCCAAATACTCCTCAAACAACGACGACAACATATTGGCACTGGACCAAGCCATGACGAACGAGGTCACGCTGAACTAAGCTTATTTGCGAATAAACTGTCAGATAGATATGGAAAATGGACGAGATAAATCTGTGTCTGTTTGTATACAAGTGTGTGTGTGTGTAAATATGTATACACAAACTCAACTGTGTACTCCCGGCAGAAATAAATATTGGACTTGTTTACAATTCAGTATTAACGCTCACCTGTAAAAATTGAATAATTTTTGCAAACTTGCGAATACATGTACTGTACATTATACTCTATTTTTACACTCTTAAAGTGAACATCTCTTTTGTAAACTCTCTCTAACAAAACAACAGATAACAAACTTTTTGTTCGATTTCATTTCTACTTTCGTGTAAAGCTTGGTACCAGTATTGTCAATAATGTTTACATATGTACGTATAACAAAAGTACAAAAATATATAATTTAATTTTGTTCAATTTCATCAAAACATTTTGTATTCTTTCTTACACAGTTCTGTACTTAAATGACCAAATTACCAATCACAAATTACATTGAAAGTTCGAAATTACAATTTTGTAATATAATATGCACTGTAAAATTTCCTGAAATTATAAATTACTTTATTGTATTTTAAATGCAATTTAATTACATTTTAATTAAATTACAATGTGGCAACATATCACATGGCCAAATTACATGACCTCAAATTATTAATTACATTGGGTAGGGTAACCACATCTCCCTGAAATTACAAATTACTTCCATGTAATTTGGCCATGGTTCTGTAATTCATTAATTAATGGATTCGGGAAATATCAATGAATATATTCAGGTACTTTCTCGGTTAGTAGCTCATCAGTTTTTCATGTTATATTTTTTCTTTGTATGTGGGTGATTGTCTGTAAACACAATAAAGCCAACTTGCACAAGCTGTAATTGTAACCTTAATAGCATAAATAATCAGTAATAATAATACGACGATTCTGGCTTAATCTCCGCCTTCCTGGCCTGCAGTAAAACTTAGTTGGACATCTGCGTTGTTGCTGCAAATAAGTTACCTACAACAAAAACAAAGCCTTGTCATAAGTTGTTCGTACTTGAGGTTAAATATTTATACATCATCAGATATCTGAAAGCGAGTGCGAGGTCCATCCGAAAATTCCATTGCCTTCCCCACAGCAATAAACTGTTACAAACGTCTGCTTCTACTGCATCACCGCGATTGAAGATTGGATTATTTCTAATCCGTTTACGCATGAAAGCGTATGTTTTGCTCTTCGGAGAGTTTGGGGGTCCCCGAAGGGACCCGGGGGACTCCTCTGACGAGAAATCCCGGGCAATTTAGGATTTTGAGGAAAGGGACAAAATTCTTACAATTTAGTGGATAAATTTTTATTCTTTAAACTTTGGTAAGTGCCAATTAAGGAGTTTATTTGTTGTCAAATAGGAAGATGGAGGGCGGTCAGGTTGAATTTACAGATCGAATTGTTTTTCCCAAATTAGTTGAACTGCTTCGGTTTTACATCATTTAAACTAATGATACAATAAATCACATAATTTTGGTATTTACTGGCATCGTAATATTGGGCGAGCGCATTTTAACATAATGCTGTTACTATATTAATATGGCATATAGTATGTAGTAGATACGAATTAAACTAATAATCATCGGTCGAATCAACACTAAATTAAATGCCGATAGTCTTTCGTCGTATTAAAATATTATAAAATTGTACATTGCTACTTGGACGTAATGTAAATAAATGCAGATTGCATGAGTATCATAGTGAATTAATACAGATACAATCTTATAAATATAAACACTCTTAACTCAACCCAAACAAATGGTTCAGGTTTGATTGGGTACATAGGTACGTTGACCGTCTGTTGTAAATGTAATTACAATTAATACGAAGTCGCTAGGCGACAAGTCAACCAAATTTAGAAGCTACATTTTAGTACTATAAAATCTCCCAAGGTATACATCAAATTAAAAGCTGCCAATCCGAATCAGGTAACATTGTAACATAATAATTGTTTGTGCCCGATTCACAAAAGTAAAACCGCATACATAGTAAATAGTAGTAGAGGTACATTTAAATGCAATTTAGCATTCTAAGACAAAATAACGACGGCATTCTCATAAAAACTGCTCTAACTAATTTTACATACACTATTAGATAGGTATAATTTTGTTTCGAAGACGGTTGGGTGTAGGTTGCTTCAATGCGAAGCACTGGACCGCGCGAGTACACTTTCTGATATATCTCACCCACCCAATATTATTATCATTGTTGCTGAACTTAAGTAAAACATAATCTTAATTGGAGGTATTTGTTATGTAATTCGCGGTCCGTAGTTGTTTGTATTTAAGCATGAGGACAATAGAAATAATAATATTATAATACAGTGGCAGGTATACAGTTTGTGTTTGTTGAAAATACAAACTAGAAGAGTAGTAGCAAGTAATATGAATAAAATGGAACTTTTTTGGAACTTTTTCTCATTCTTATAAGCTAACATGAAATAAACAAAATCAGAAAAAAAACACCTGAGATGCTCTGCAGGCATACGCACATGCACACTATGTGGCCACCCGGTATGCGGGCGTTTATCTGGACATTTTGACGATGATCTAAGTTGAGTTGAGTCATGAGTGAGATACGAACTCATCATCGGTCAGAGAGGACAAACACTGACGCACGCACGCACGCACGCACGCACGCACGCACGCACAGACAAATACACTCATACGATCACTTGGAAAATGTGTCCGTAAATATGAGAGTGGACGACAATCGTAAAATATCTGTCTCCAGCTCATTTTTACGCAAACATGTTTCCTTTCACATGACATTGAAAGACTAAAATTTGAGCAGGGAAATACTTTGTACTCCATTGTGTGAATAGATCAACTTCTTGCACTTGTAGTTAATATGTTTATGCAAACATTCCGATTTCCAATATGTTTCTGCAACATTCCATCTCGAGACGACCGTGCGGGCGCACCAACTGTGCCCCCCAACACGACCCACCGTGACCCAATGCTACATCAACTTTTTAATTTTGACCTTAATATGCAATGTGCATATTCACCCATACCTTTCGTTGAGGTACTTAAGTGGCAGTCTTATGGCAGTTTTGCACTTAAAAAATTTTGATTTTCCTTGATTGGATTGCAATTCAACAGCCTTCATCATAGGCATGCATTTTCTCATTAGTAGTAAAGTAGGTAGTATATTTCCCTGCTTGTACATTTTGGCTATGTATGTGTCAAGTCATCATGAATAATAATAATATAATATTTTTAAACTTAAATTAAAAACTAATCCTATCGATACTGTCTGTAATAATCTATAGCTTACAATTTATTACTCTAAGATTGTATAATGTTAGTCTATAAGTAGTCATCATAATATAATAAGTGTAACAGCTAACGACCAACTAACTTAACAACTAGGTAAATTTTAAATCATCATAATAGTAAACGACTTATACATTTAGATAGGAAGGCAGGCGTGTAAATTATATAGACGAGTAGATTAAAGTGCTTTGTTTGGTATTGCAACTTACTAACAGATTATTAATCTTTGATTTGTTTGTATGTATTGTATACTGTGTAGTCGTGTACTCCCCGTAAATTCACTAATTATTCATCATTATACATATGCGATTTCAAGTTGAACTTTAGCATCCATACATACGATAAATACACGATTTACGAGTTTGTTTGATTATCTATACTCTTATTATTGACTGGTTTGCTGCGTGTGACTGCACTGTGTCTACTAAATACGGTACGACTCAATCAATCCAACCCAACAGATTAGCACAAGGCGTTAAACACTTATCATTACACATTGAAACGAAATTGTTATCGGTCCGTACTCTCTAGAGTTGCATACTATAATAAACTCACATATGTATCATGTAGGAAAAGAACGCTTTGAACTGCAATTTACAGGGTGGTCAGTAAATAACAATGGGGAAGGTACCCCCCGTATTTGGGGTACTGTTTATTGGTTGTAATCAACGTAACGCAGCAGCAAAATTCTGATTCTGATTAGAGAGCGTGAGAGAAAAGGTATTTGCACATCTTTGATTGTTATTTCTGCTTCTAATTGAAATTATTATCACTCGTCGTTTTACCATGGAAGGGTGCTGCTACTAGCAGACGTCAACCAATGGCCGAAAAAGTGTGGAATATGGAGAATTTCGTTCGCTATCCGAGAAATTTCAAGAGAATTTTTTAAATTGGCTTGGTTTTACGTTGCCTTCACCGGTTACTCACTTGTGTTACGTTAGTTACTACGCAGTCAGGGACACCTTCAACTATATGGACTATCTTCCCCATTGTAAAACAGTTAAATAGTTAAATGGCCACTCTGTACAGGTGCATTCAGCCAATTATCAAACCGGTTTTTCCAAACTCCATTCCTACGATGTAAAATTTTAACTTAACCTGTTGTCGCAGGCATTCAATTAGAAATTTTGTTGCTTAGCAAAAAGGTACGCAAAGCTTATACATGTGAATGTGGTAGCCCACTTATCTTTTTGCTAAGCAATAATGCGCACAATTACGCACTTCCTAGCACAATTGAATGCCCACTCTTAAAATTTACATTTAATTAAAGTACACACCATAGGACTGCTAGCATTTTCAATACAGTTTTGCCACGGGTTATAGTTTCCCGTTTCCCTATTACAACAATGCATTACTATGGTGTCCTCTCAATCATTGAAAGCTCCTCCCCTTGAGAGGGGACATTTTAAAAATGAGTTTACTGGGTGATTTCAGCTGTTGAAATTCTTCATATATTTCAATTATTAATATTTTAAGTGTTGTGGTGGTACATTGGAGCTTTTATACGCGTATTACGTACGTACGTACGTACATATTTCTGTATGCTTCCACTTTCCACGACTACTTCTTTTTATCCTAATAATTGTTTATACTTGTTTGTGTGCGGGTAGCTTTCTCGATAGAGTCACATTTTGACGAAAGAGTATTATTACAATTCATACACGTAGCACAGAGATTTTAGTAGACATATTTCTACTCTCGATTGAATAGAAATCTGCTTTCAACATTATCCTATGGTTAATAAGACTTGTACAAAGTCGTTTTAATTGTATCATGGTGGGAGTAAGCACATTTCAAATTCAAACCATTTGTCAACCCAATCACAAAAATTGATTAACCTTTGTTTGTAGACTTGTATCGATTACCAAACCATTCTCATTTTACTTTTCCCACAATGACATTCACTTGTGCACTGGTGCACCCAAACCACACTCTGTCCGCGTAAGTTTCTAAAGCTACTAACTAACGTGTATTTATTTTGGAATCGGGGATGACGGTTGAGATTGAGATCGGTGAGCAGGATCAGTCCAGTGGACAGGCGGTGACGGGAGCACCGCAACCGACGGCACAGTGTCAAACTTGGCTCCAGCATAGTACTCCGCCCCCAGTCCGCCCTTCCCACTCATCCTCAGCAACACATTCTTGGCGTGAATGATTGACTGAGTGTTGGGCGGCGTGAAAGCTTTTGGTCGGGGCTGCTGGGCTCGATGGATATCCAGACCGCCGCCTCTCGCCAGTCTTGCTCTATGATATTGCACCTGTGCCGCCAACGCCATTTGATGCTGAATACCCCCATAGCCCACGAGGAGATGGTTCTTTATTTGACTACTATTGTTGATAATGATGCTGCCACTGCTGGGCGAATTGTTCACAGGGATTGGCTTGGACTTTGCATGGTAGGGCGCAGAATTACTAATCTTTGTCTTTCCTGACTGATTCGCTTTGGCCTTTGTCACGCTGTCTTTTGCTTGGTCATAAAACCACGACTTGTTCTTGCTGCCGTTTCTCATGGCCTGAGGTTGCTTCTGAGTTGCTGAGTATCGATAATTATCAGTTCCACAGTCACACTGTCCACAAAACAAAAAAACAAAATTAATTAATTAAATGTCCCAATGCAATGATAACCTAACAGGTCAATATCGTCCCAAGATCATAATCAAGGGTTACAAAATGTTTGTCGAGTCCAACTTTCACAACTTTAGTTCATAAAAAGCGTCAAATCAAGTTAAAATACGTTCTACAGAAGGGAATTCGTAACGAGAGTAATAGTTCCTTACCGATTTATTATTAGGATAGGCAACCTCTAGCATAACATCAGCTGAAATCAATAGCTCTTCTATTTTTTCCTTCCCTTCCTGTAACTTTTCTGCAGTTGGGCCCAGTTGGAGGTATTAAACTACAGTAAATAATTATTGGTAATTGCTAAAATGTTGACTAACAAAAACTTATTGGGGACAGCTTTTCCACACAAACATATCCGAGCAATCAAGAAAATGGTGCTTGCGAAAGCAACACAGCAACAACACTATCACCGCCCCTAAGCAACAGAAATAGAGTGTGCGTAGAACAAAGATAGGGGGACCAGGGAACAGGCACAGAAGAGAATGTACAACAAGCTGTGTTTGGCCGTTGGCTACCTATTCCGCTTTCCCTATTCCCTTCTCACGTCATATGAGCAGGATGTCCAAAGAAACGATACACGAGCAGATGCTCAAGATACAAATGTATCTTATACACACATACTGTTCTATTAAAAAATTTGTTAACTTTCAACAAAAAAGTTTTTCGTTATCATCCTTGACAGTCTGCATTAACTTTTGAGCCTTAGCAGCATCATCTCGAAATTTGGCTGTATATTCATGCACCCAAATCTATACTTGAGTTAAACATGTCCAAATAAAATTAGCGTAATTATTTGTAATCGAAATGTTTCATGTGGTGTTCACGAACTAACAATTGTTAATCCATTCGAAATTAAGTCACTTGCCAAATTATAGATAAAACTCCTTAAACACGTAATCATAAAGTCTCGTGGTTTATAATAGCAATACAATGATTTAACCATGATTTAACTGATTTACTTCTGTAATCAATATTAATTAGGGTCGGATGCTAGGAAAAGTATCTTAGGATGCATTGTAATTGCAATTCTCTAGAAGCTGGGCTCAAGATACAAATATTTGGCTGTTGGTACAAAATACAAGATGCCAAAAAATTCTTAAATAAGTATGTTAAATACAAGTATTTAAGATACAATATAATGTATCTTGGCCATCCCTGCCAATGAACAATCTTACGGCTCCTGTAAAATGCATTTCGTATTACCTTCAATGAACTGAGTGCGCATTTGAATAGCTGAGTCATTATGTGGGTCGGCTCGCAACATGGGAGAGTATAATCGAACCTTCTATGCTTCTATCTATCTACAAGGCAATCACAGAATAGCATGACAAAGAAAACCTTATTTTATGCGCAATACATTTTATGTATAAGCCCATAGGAACTCCTGCTCCCAATAAAATAAGGATTGCTTTGTTCTGTGGGGTTCCTCTTATACACTATAATATATTCTGTTGAACAACAGAAAAATTAAAGTTTTTATTCGACAAACAAAAAAACAAATGACTTAGGACAACTTGTTATGGGGGAGGCGGGGAGGTGTTACACGCACACAAATAGTTGAAAGAACTTGAAATACATCTCATTTTGAACTTTAGTTTCTGGTGAGCAGACTATGGCTTATCAATTAATAAATATGTATCACGACGTTAGTACATTAAATTTGTTGAATTAGTTAGAACAATGCTTGTAAAATATAATCTGATGTGACTGGACAGTTCATGTTTTTCCACCCTATGCCACATAGACGATGTAACTGTTTGTATCCAAGCAACACAGTGCTGGATCACAGACGGTAATCATAGTATTTTTATGGTCCTGTTGGGACCAAATTAATGTAATTTCAGAATTTAGAATTTGCATTGATATGTATTTATGCCACTTTTAATTATTTTCTTCCTCAAGTGAAAAAATTATTGACAAGTCCCGAATTCCGAATCATAGGTTAGGTGGGCAACCCCATTTCCACCTTTGAAAAAGTTACGACGTCGTTACTCCCCCCTCCCCTAGTCTTCACATGTCTTATTTTTCAGTACCCCCCCCCCCTAAACTGCAGATGTCTTTAAATTATTGCCCCTTTTAGCAATAAAACGTGCTGATCAAAACGCAAACTGAAGCCACATGCTAAAACATCATATATATGCAAATGAAGTTTTGGGGTGTATAGAGATGAACTGCAGCGATGGAATCTTCAATCGGGACTGGCGGCACTGTACCTAGCGGGAATCAGTACCGATGTTATTCGCTTTGTCTACGTCTACAGCAATAATTGCACAAGTACCGATAAACTCAACTGGAAAGTTTGCAAAGAGTGGAGGTGGAAAAGGCTTTGAAGTTTCCATTGCAGTACACGCTATACTTAATACAACTAACTTGATCAATTTTGGTTTTAATCTTGTAAACATCGGCAGAAGGTAGTAGACTGTTTCGTTTTTATTCCTAATCTAAACATTTTAAAGGGTAATTGCAGGATTGTATGTATTATATATTCAGTCAGTATTAATCATTTAATTGAGGGGCTTAGGATTAAAAGTGACACTTTCAGATTTTAGATTATTTCCATGGATATTAGTCAATTTTATGTAAAAAATGGGGGTGGTTCATGTAT
>JABASC010005073.1:0-10795 GCA_019776185.1 Plutomurus gul
CCCGTGAAAGCCAGTGTAAAGATAATCCAGGTGTACAACAACAACTCCATTGTCTTTCAAATATCCGACCTGCAGAAAAACAGAAATAGATTAAAATTTGTTGTTTTAATTGTTTTCGATAGAATATCCGAAAAATAAATATTAATTATAAAAAATCATAATGAGTATGCGTTATTGTAATATATTGTACAAAAGGACAAATAGTTTTGGGTACCTACAAGGAAGTACCCAAACAAAAGTTATTTATTAACTATAATTTGTATGGCTTCTGAGTTAACAAATTTTGTCTTCATTTTACTTAGGAAGAACTCAAAACTGTCCAAAAGCTAAAAATAGGTAGTAGTAATATTTGTTATGAAAGGGAAGGGGAACCCTTCAGCGCACTAAGAGACAAGAGTCTTGAGAATTTTTCATTATTTCATGCAAAAAGTGGAACTATCCAAACAAATCCTCTATTATTGAAACCACAAAAGTAAATCTCATTTTATTTCATCTACCCGTTGATAGTAGACTTGTCCTGTCCTAGCAAATATTTGCTTACAAGCTATTTCCTTTCGCTTCTCCTTATTACATTTCTGCTCTTCTCTACAAAGGCGTTTTCTTTTATCTCACATGTATTTACGGCTCGCTTCTTACTCCATCGTGGACAGCGTCAATTTGCTTACAAGCTATTTCCTTTCGCTTCTCCTTATTACATTTCTGCTCTTCTCTACAAAGGCGTTTTCTTTTATCTCACATGTATTTACGGCTCGCTTCTTACTCCATCGTGGACAACGTCTCACAATCAGCTTCTACATAAATGTGGCTTTCAATATGAAATCCCTAAAATATTGTCCAGAAACGACAGCTTATTGTTCGCAAACACCTAGAACTACTGCTACCACGTGCACGACGTCCACCATATACTATTTAGTCTATCTCTCATGAATGTCTACCTCCTACATTATTATCTCTTTTATATATAAAGACAATAAAGTACTATATAGTACATTATAGTGTACGGATTGCTGGGAAACGACTATCTTCCAGGGCTAAGCATTGGGAACTACTATGTAAACAGAGAAAAGCATAGGAAAGCAAGATATTATTCATGATGTAATGTAATGTGATGGAAACTCCTTTATTTTTCCTTCCTGTGCTTTCCCCCACATTCATTTCCTTTATTGCTTGCAAGTGCACCGAGTGCTAACTGCCCTGCTTTCCTTTCCCGTCTCGCCTCTCTCAATATCATACAGAGTCGCGGTGCTGAGTGCACTGATTTTTTCCCTTCTCTCTCTCTCTCTCTCTCGCTCTCATACTACTTACGTACTATGTGAAATGTAAAGAGCAAAAGACTTTGCCAACAACCAACTTCCTTTGCATATTATATTACAGTGTAGGTAATAAATGCACATCTCTCGTGCTCTACTTTGTCTCTCATGTCAGTTCGGTTCAGGAATGAACGTGGAAGACTTCTTAGCAGTAAACTCGCCAGTTCCTCCAACGTCTCTCTCTCTCTCTCTCTCTCACAACCTACAGACTTAGTTCTCTTAACTAAATTGAAGCGAACTGAGCGTACTATCTTATGCACTCGTGCTCGCTACTCACTAGTACTTATAACATAATATATACTGCTACTAGTTCTGCTCGTACCTCTACTTTGGCGCTTTTATTCACACTGGCCTACCCTCTGTACTTACTTACTCAACGAAAGGTAGATTAGTTTGTTTCACTTTCTCCTGCTCGGCTTTCTCTTCGTTTGCCTGCTCTTCAGCTGCACGTACAAGGAGAGAAATTTCTTCTGCTTGCTTCACTACACAAAGAGAAACTCTCTATTCACTTCCTCTCACTGTTCAATATAATAGGTAGTCTATTTTCTAAGAAATTCAACAAGGACGTAGCACTTACATTTAACCATATAGGTACTCTTCCCTTGCTTTCATCTCCTACACCAATGCAAGTGTACTATTATATGGGTAGTTTATAATCTATTTCACATAAATATACTCACATTAGGGTCATTGTTTCACGGTCGCCTGGAATTTCTCCACCATTCACGTTTGTTATCACTTCTCTCTCTCTACCGTTTTCGATCTGACACACTTTCTACTAAATATCCAGCCTAATAACATCACTTATATAACATAGGATGCACTAATTTAACATAATAATACGAGATGTGTTCATTCACCACACTTTAACTTTTAATCAAGTGGCTTTTTCGGACATAATTAATACTGGGAGAAAAATACATAATTTATTGGATATAATGGGGTCAATTTTTACTGTGCGAATAAATTACTGTTTGAATATTTGATTGTTATTACACTAACAATTAAAGATCCTGTCTGTCAGGAAGTTGGTGCTACATAGTTTTCAGAGAGAAGAAGTTCAGGACGAGAGCATGTGTAGAATGTAGGACGAGAGTTTATAGACTGAGAGAAAGAGGCATGACAGGAAGAAGGGATGAACGTAGAAGAGAATGAGAGCGGAGCATATTAATTACATTTGTCCTCCGGTTTGTTTGTGTAGATGCATTAAATATGCATGGAATGGAATGGCCTTATTATTGCGTTAGTACACAGCGAAATATTATCAGAGTGGAAATGGTGACAAAGGGAGAAGACGAAAGAAAGAACGAGCCACACACACACACAGAGAAGGTATTATTACTCTCACATTATATCTTTCATGTGCTGAAGTAGCAGTAGTACCTCTATGCCAGTGAAAGTATTTGCACACACAGTGTCGCCTATACATTCCAGTAATCTAATTGTATTCCTCCATATAAAGGCCCATAAGACATATTCATTCGCATATACATAAAGCAATATTATATAAACTCTCAGCTCAATGTATAAATAGACTCTTTTTGGCTAGATTGCATTTCAAGAAGATATTTCTTCGGGAGAAAGTTATATTTCCTTTCTGTCGTTCCCCTTCGTTTGACTTTCCTTCAGATTTTGGCTTCAGTTTGAGTCGAGACTTGACTTGACTTCTCTCCCCATTCCATTCTATACTAGTTTATATGATTATTATGCAGTCTATTGCACTCTGTTTGTAACTTAAACCGTGCAAACTAAAACCGAAATGTGTCTCTAAAGGAATTCCAGTGCTGAATGTGCTCTGATATCCCAGTAAACTAATAATATATTAGGTAATATTCCGTCCCTCTATTATATATTATTCGTATACACAGTAAATCCAATTCGAAAGCACTACTTTTCCTAACTATACGACTACTACGTAGTTAGTTGGCATTATTTATGTTTTTTCTCTATATAACCCACGCAAAGAATTATTGGGTAGTACATATATATAGGTATAACATGTTTGGAACTTTTTTGTTCCCTGTTCATTGTGTTGTTGTGCTGTGCATATAGAATTTAGTATTTACACATGACAATGAGGCTGTAAACAAAGAAGAACAATAAACGCACTACAAAGTAGTAAAGTATACAATCGCTCGCTAGCACAGGACGAGGACGACGAGAACGACAACATCCTATAATATAAACTACCTATTACCTTTCTAACTACGTTCATTAGTTAAAAGAGTTGCTTGCACACTGAATCGCATCAGTTCGCATCGCATACTTAGCATACATTTAGGATTTATTAACTTGGCAATAGTCAGCAGTTCTCTCCTCTAAGTGGAAATGGTAGGCCAACTCGGTTTCGGTTTCCTCACTGCACAATGCTGGTGCTCTCCCTCTTTTCTGTCCTTGTGCCTGCTAACTAAGTTACATAATGAGTTTGTTGGATGACTAAATTAGATTTGGTTTGGGAGCCAGTCGCAATCACTTACTTCTATAATATATAAGTAGATGCTGCTCTGAGTACACACGCATATATTTACTGGTGCAATAAGTATTGCACTGTCTCTCTGTCTATATATAGGTGTATATCTTATAGCGTGTACTTTATTTGCTTGTTTTCTTGAATGTCTCTCTCTCTTTCTGATTGGGTTTGAGTTAAAGGCGGTGGTAGTTGGTTCGTGTCGCTGAATAGCAATGCGTTGTGCTACATAACGTTGTTAATGTGCACCGAGTTCTTCTGTGCGCTTAATAAATGAGTAGCAACGTAAGAATGCACGTTTACATTCCAAGGAAGAGAGGATGAGTCTGTGTTGCTCTCTAGTCGTATTCCCCCTCCTTGTTAATGGCTGAATATTAAATGAAATCACCGATGCAAAACATACTTAATGACATTACTGGTTTACGACGAGCCAGCATCAGCAAGATATTTTATTTGTTGTTTGGGTTAGTAATTTAGAGGATCATGACAATTACAGTCAAGCTTTGCTGATGACAAATGCAGGTCATCAAAATACATACCTAATGCGGTGGTGGCTTTTTACCCTTCGTCTCCTAGTAAACTAATTGCATACATAATTTGTACTGCAACGAACCATATAACACATAGAAACTACTTTAGTACACTAACGATGAATAGATTGCATTCATAATCTCACAGGCTTCTAGTAATTCAATGTTATAATAACCGTTATGAAGTGATATTCTACATGTATTAATTACTAAAGCGTACTGGCAAAGCGTACACAAATCCATAAAAGAGCACATTTTTACATTTATTGTATTCATTAATTATTTGCATTCATTATGTTATACGAAAGTCACAAAAGCAATACCTTAATTATTTCAGCAATACAAATTTATGTTTATATGTAATTTACTAATGGTAATTAATTCACTATTGATAGCTTTTGAAAAACTTGGCACAGAAAATCAGACGCATTTATGGTGTATCCTACGCCGTATTTTAAATAACAATCAGTAACTAATATATTCAAAAATTACATAGCATAGATGGCTGCCAATGTTCTCCTGTAATTGGTTACGTTGAGTAAATTAATATTTACGTTCTCATATTTTATATATACGTGTACACGTATACACGTATACAATTAATCGTCTAGCTAAATTAATAGTTTTTTGTTTTTTAAATTGCAGAATTTTGAATGAGAACCAAAAATATACTTGACACAGAAAGTCAGCCATTTTTTTTACAAGAAGCTGAAGAATGAATATTTACATATATAATATCCCAGTTCCTTTACTAAAGGTGCGCTTGTATTTACGTCATTATGTAAACTTTCCTTTGTATTCTGCATACAAAGAACATCACAGAGAGAGAGAGAAAGAGAGACCCAGCAAAGGAATACATTTCACTTCACAAGAACACAGACACAACAAAGAGAGAATTAGATGTAAAAGTGATGAATGTAGGAAAGAGTTGACCCCAATTTCCAACAAAATCAATCACCATTTGTAACTGCCCAGTGTTCTTTGCAGACTACTAACTGGACTCGCCAGAAGCTCTCTTTCTCGCTCTCTCTGCTATAGCAAATATTGCCTCGGATACAAGTATATACATCCTATACGAATATAACACTGAATCTATACAGGCATATAATATATTATATAAGCTGCAGACCAGTATCGAAATACATAAGTACATTATCTGTATGTATCTGTAGTGAATTTTCAAGAAAAAAGCTACGACCTTTTCCGACATCACTGCACATATATACAAACGATAAAAATGTCAAGGGAAGTACACTCCACTACAGAATGCATGAAGAAGGAATGGTAACTGCTTATCCAGACATCTCTTTCTAAATTCGCTTGTCTCTACTTGTACAGCATAAAAGTAGTGTGCAGCGGATCTTTTGACAAAATCCGGAGATACGAAAATTTATGCATTAAGGTATAACCAGAGGGAAACTAGATTGAACAGACATTATGGATTGCTCGTATAATAGTTGTCTGAATTGCGGAAGATGTGATTTAGTCGTTCAAAGCG
Organism: Plutomurus gul; assembly: GCA_019776185.1. Lineage (NCBI taxonomy): Eukaryota > Metazoa > Arthropoda > Collembola > Entomobryomorpha > Tomoceridae > Plutomurus > Plutomurus gul. The sequence goes on from JABASC010005073.1 coordinate 5,806, forward strand.
GTCACACAGTACATCTATAAGCAGTAAACACACAGAAGGTAATTTCACTTCCCATTATAGGGAATTATGGAGAGCCCCAGTAGAATTTCTCATTAATGCACAGAGGCACATTATATCTTTACGAATGAATGTATATGGGGAATTTTTAAGTGCTGCAAAATGAAAAGAGCTGAACTAACTAACCATGTTAAGCCCTGTAGGCAAACGGTGATGTAGCTTGAGTAAATGGTGAGACAGACTTGACTCGTTGTCGTCGTGTCGTGCTTTACGTCCTCCAACCAGCACACCAGCACAACACAGTGCACAGTTAAGTTGACTAAGCGAAAGGAGATGAAGCACGAAGAAGGAATGTGGGCAGGGGAAGGAATTGAGTAGAAAAGGAGAAGGCGACAACGAGTGAGATTGAGAAAGGAACTTGTCGTGGAAATGCTCGATTTAAAATGCAAATAAGCCTTGATTCAATTCCAGAGAAAGTAGTGCTTCCCTTAAGCTTCCCTTCCAGTTACTAACTAAGAAGGTTGTCCCCTCCCGTTGCGCTGTGCCGTGTCGTCTGAGAATTTTCCTCAATGCTCACACTAACACTGCTACCACCATCTCTCCACTCTAAACACTCATATACATATATCAGCTACTAGCGAAATTTACATACTTATAATATTGAATTTAAGAGCAGCCTATTAAGGTGAATAGCTCGTTGGTTAATCTGCTGTATGTGTATTGGAGTTATAATGAATTCATTTTCGCCCATGTATGTTGTGTACGTAGTTAGGTAGGAGGTTTTGTGTTACATGCAAAAGGTAGTTAGTTGTATTTACCGTTTGGTGCACTTAATTTGACGCAGGCATATAAAGCCCGTGCATAAGATAAGCACGGAAATGTGCTCTGCTCATTAGAAAGTTTTCCAGGAGAAAAGCAGTAAGTAAATAAATGTTAGCTAACGGTAATATATAGTCTGGCCTGCTGGTTTATGTATGACAGTAATCTGTACCGGACTTGTGTAGGAGTACTAGCAGTGCTTTTCAATGAACAGCATTGACGGAATTTTTAAACGTGTACATTGGAGAAAATGAGAAAATAAGTAAAATATTTTACATTGGAGATCATATAAAGAAGCATTGCATTTTGGAGGGAAGATTTCAGTCATTTCGCTTCCTTTATTACGTTGAGCTACAGAATTTCTCTGCTGGATCTACTGGACGTGTTTATGGACTCTGTTTTTGTAAGTGAAGTCAGTCAGAGAGAGGGCCTTATTTCTATTACACACATTTAAAGTCATAAGGAAGGCCTTTATTTCGTTTTACTCACTTTTTGCACAGTTTTAGTATGATATCGTCATAAATTGCGACCACTCGTCTTGCTTTTCGTTGGCTGTGCTGCTTTTTCGTCGGGATCTCTGGACTTGGACTACTTCTGGCCCTGCAGTTACGATGCAAATATATGGCAGCAAGAAACTACTAATACTGTGCCCTGAGCACAACAAGAACCTATAAAGATTTGCTTGCTTCAGTTTTAATTTCAAAGAGAGGAACAAATTCTAATTTCACTCGAGAACTTAATAAACATCTTTCTGTGTAATTTAGGACGCATACACAACTTTCCTCTCTCATCTCTGCTTTCTTCAATAACTGGAGATTTAAGCGAGCAATATTACTCCTACGTAGCTTGAACACAAAGATCTCACATTAATCTCCAGGAAAATATCTTTGTAAATGCACGCATGCAATCAAGAAGCTTCTGCAGATAATAAAAGGTATGTACATCTTTACTCACAGCAAAGTCATGCAATAGCACAAAGATATTACACTTTCTCCCACGCTTCCTACATATTCAAGTATTTACATTCACTATGCTTCATTTTTAATATTACGTGAAGCTTTCGTATTGTTGCTTTTATTAAGAATTTTAATTAATCCATTGCTAACCATGAGTTTTATAGATATAAATTGTATATACAGATATAGGTAAGTAAATGTGTCGCAAGAGGGGGCGGGGTTTAATAAAATGTTGCATGGCGGATAAAAACGCAGATTAAAATCTGAATTCATTTAGTGAAATCATGAATTAAAGGTCCTATAACAATGCTTGATACTTACGATACTCAATATTTCTACTCTTTAATAAATAAAATAAAAATACTTGGGTTTAGTAGATATTTCTATTATCGCAGCAGTTGGAATCATGTATTTATCTTTTGGATTGCAGAAATGCTTTGAAAAACAACTGGATTGAATGAGACGAAGCCATCCATGTATAGCTAATGCTTTGTAAATAATAGAAGCTCTATAGGTATCGCATCAACAAAATTTGTTCGTACAAATTGGGCTGAGCTTCGGGCTTAATTCAGCAACAAATCTGTAACATGATCCAAGGGATTAGAGAATGTTCAGGAAAACAGCATAAAGGAATCAATGGATTAGCAAGAGCTTTTACGTTTGAATTTCCTAATCTAACAACTCCAACGAACCTCATTCAAGAACAAAAGACTCATCCATGCAAACTGCCATCGTCGGCGGAGCAGCACTCAGCACCTACCAACTTTTAACCAGGTAGATAAATGCACTATTAATATTATCGACGGATACGACAGGCACGCATAAAACTTTCTCCAGCAGATTATAGCGTTCATTCGAAAATTCGCAGTTCATGCTCGAATATTACAGAAACGATTACCGTTCAGGTGCTGATGCACACAATTCCTACGTTGTGTCACGCCTTGTCTTTATTTAATATGGACAAACAGAACGTATTATACGCAATCAAGGTAGGTACTATATAAATTGTCGCATGCTCCTCTGAATATCTTTCCATGGTTGCACCTTCATAATTTAGTGAATCTTTGAACAAATACAATCTTAAACTGCACACTCCAACAGTTTAATTATCGTAATTCCAAGTACTATTATATTATTTGCATTGTAACAACCTTTTGTACTATTCTGTTGCAAGTTGTTCGTGTAACTAATATCAGTCAATTCTAAGTAGCAAAAATGGATTCAACAATTTTGCATTTTCATTAGGATGATTGTGTAGTACAAGTACCACTTATACTAATTCCTATTGTACGGCTTGCAATATAATAGATGTAATCAAAACTGTACTCTTTTATTCTACCAAAAGTCCAAACCGAGCAGAAGTGGAAATCTAAGAATTACATCTAGGTAATAGTTTTATCGACATTCAATTTATTTCAAAGTTTAATTATTTTATAAAATTAAATATCTTCTAGGTTGCAAAATTTCGATTGATAATGACTAATATAATAGTCAAAAGCAATACCTTAAGATTTTACAATTTTGGCACTACATTTCTTCGTAAAAATGGTTTTACAATTGAAAAAGATTTGGGCATTTATTTTTGCAAAAATCTCAATTTTTACTGTATATCATACTGGTTTTATAATGAAACGAAAACACTTAATGTGAACTGGCACCTAATAACCTGAAGCCTTTGTAAAAACTAAAAATTATCAATGATATAACTAAACATTAAACGTTCGAATACTCTGAAATCGAATATCATTCATGATGAATTTTAAATACAATAAAGTTGAAACGGGTTTCGTAAATCACACTTTCTTGGTAAAAATGTCATCGATGTGAATAATGGGATTAATGTGAAAAATATAATTCGTAACATGGATAGGATAACAAATCCCATTCATCACATTAATCACAAGACAGAGTATTTAAAAACTAGTTTACAGAATCAGTTGGAATCACAAAATATATTTTTATCACTAAGTATTGAATTTAAAAAAATCAGTAAAATCATACATAAAATCCGCGGGTATTAACTTCAAAACATTATGTAAAATGGCAGTATCCAAGAAACAGTAGGTGATCGTTTTCCCTTTTCATATTCTCGTAACTCCAACTCTACAATTTATTTGATTCATTTCATTTTACTGCACGTTCAGTCAACATCGTTTTTCACTAAACGAAGTGAAATGATAGTTATTACGATGGATGTGTAACTGCTTTTATAACTCCTTTCACTCTTATCCCAGAATAGCAACAGCAGATTATGTTCTCGTATACATCTACCACTTAGGTACTATTGCTAGTAAACTACTACATACACATTTCCGATCGTCTCATATTACTTTCCCCTTTCTGTCTCTCTCACTCGTTCTGCTTCCAGCCTGGCAACGAGACAGGCATCTCTGCCTTTGTGTGTGTGTGTGCGAAGCAGCTTTCAACTGAAACCAAGCCACTTGAAATGTAATACGAAACGCAATGCTATTCCATTGCTTTCCACGAACCAGTTAATAGTGATATAAAGTAACTTACGGAGATCGAGCTGCGAACACATAACATACAAACAAACGGAGCACAAGGACCATTTCGTGGAAATACACGGGGTGACTCTCTCTTTCTCTGTCCGTAGCAAAGGATACACAGCCGGGAGAGCGTCTGCTAACATAGGTAAATGTCTAAATACATTGTAAGTTATTTTCACTATCTATTTACTGCTACGTAGGAGCACCGACAAATGTACACCTAACAGCATAAAAGGTGTCTCTGTAGTATCTACACAGCGAAAAGGGAAATAGCCGTTGGAAAGGCAGTCAATGGAGCCTCAGTGTTCTAGTAGTGTTGTATCTACGCATTGTATCTTCCTGTATTCAACTACACTAGAAGAGAAAGTAACACGACATCATTATTTCCTTTATTTGTAAGTACAATGGAGTGGAACCGAGACGAGAAAGCCGCTGCCAGCAACGCAAGATCGTATTTTAAGTGTTATCTGCTCTTTGCCTATTTGCTCTCATGTCCTGGTCGATTGTGTTCTGCCTCAAGTGTTTATTTGCAGTACAAAGCCTTATGTGTATGTACAGAGTGTAATAGTACTACTATTATTTCTATTTTAGAATGTAGCTTCTGGAACGTACCCACTACACGTAGTAGTAAGTTGTAGTGGTCGTAGTCGAGTTTAAAGAGTAAGCACTTTAATGTGTCTACTTTCCCCAACGCACCAGAATTGAATACCT
>JABASC010005074.1:0-10795 GCA_019776185.1 Plutomurus gul
AAAAAAGTATCTTCGCTTTAGAATTTATAATTATTATGCATTTGTAAATTTAAACGATCGTAGATTATAAACTTTTTATTTGCCGCAAAATTTATTGCAGTATTGTTAACAATCTTTTGTCTGCTATCTACTGTTCATACGTGTTCATCATTTGTATGCACAATAGTTTATCAATTGCGACTCGGAAATAAATTCTTTCCGTCTTAGTCATGTTAATCATAGGATTCATGATCTAGTAAAATTATCGATGGAGAACGAATTTTCAAATGATGTGTCAGCTTTCCCTCAATTTTTTATGCTGTTTGGTAAGTGCTGGTTGATGGTATACATTACAAGTCCTTCTTAATGAGCCACGAAATGTGCATGTGGTAGATACGTAATCAAATGTTACCCGCGTAGGACTTAATTTTTCAGAATAGTGAGCTCGAGATGAAGTGAACTCATCGGAAGAGGGCAATGGTGTGTGAATGCGACATGTTCCGTATGAATTGGCTGGACAGCAGGAAGCGGAAGAGAAAACATGAGAGTAACTTTCTCTCGGGAAACGGAAAACTAGTTTTCCAAGAACCAAAATGCAGTCAATCGAACTACCCAAGTACACACGGTGCCATATATGTGGCATAGCTGTCCAATATTTCTCCACATGGAAGAAAATTGTCTGCTCTTAGCAATTTTATTGTTGAGGTAGTGCTTTTATTGCTGAACTGGCTAAATTAGAGCAACACATGTGGTCTGAGTCCTCTCTAAAGACTTCTAATGAAATGGGTATATAGAATATTTTGTGATGATGAATCGGTTAAAGAGTTTATTCCTAATAAGATTATTAAAAATCTATCAAGTCTTGTAAGCGAGTTCAACCAGCTGAAAACTTTTGTTTTGACAATTTGTCAATTGTGAGAACAAGATTAAGTAGTATAAATAAGAAAATCAGTAAACGTGAATTTCAGAAATTTGGACTTTAGAGGAATTTTATTAAAATCACAATTTGCTTTACGCTTACATTGTTGAGTTTTAGGTGCTACTACAGAAATAGGTTAGGTATTGTGTTTCCCAAACAGTTTTTTTTGGAATCTACTGTACCTTTCATCTTGTTGAGTAAGAGAGAGAATGAAATAAATGTACTCCTAATGTTACTTAGGATACAATGTTCAGAAAATGTTGTGAACTAGTGAAACACGAGGACGTGTTCGTGTTACAAAGTCGGATTCACTTTTAGTAAAGGAAAAAGTATGTGAAACAATATTGAGCCTTATATTATGGGCCGGGAAGAAGACGAAAAAGTGGTGTTTTCATTGAAATGCGAATAGTGCTTCGATTCACTATTTCTTCTTTCACATATGGAATAAAGAAAGGAGATCTGCACACTAATATTTTCCTACCACAATATCTTTTCAAGCCGAACAGATGTAAAAGGCAAGGCAGTGGGTAAAAAGACTTTCAATGGTTGGATCTCAAATGTTTTTACCTAAACCTGCAATTTCTAAAGAAATGGTTGTAATGTCTTCTTCCCACTACCCAACTGCTACATTTACACACATTCGCAATTTCATTTCATGAATGACCCTCAACAATTTCTGTTTGCCTTCTTCTCATCGTCCTATCATAATATGCAAACACCTTCTCAGACCTGAAACCATTAAGTTTTCCTATTAAAAATAACTACAATATACTTGCATGGAATTTCAAAAGAATGTAATAAAATACAATAAATTTCTAGATTGCACAAGAAACTTTTATTATATAAGCTAAACCGTTGCAGACGTTTTTTTTCTAATTTCAGCAGCAACTTATAACTCTGTTACGTCATTAACGTTAGCAAATACTTTCTTCAAATGCCTTTCATATATACATTTGGACGATACGCCTTCTTTTACTTTCTCTTTTTTAATAGAAAGTATCTGGAATATAAGGTTAGGTTTTGAGTGGGTGTACACTTTAGACCTCATACCATTCTACGTGATTGTCTAACTATTCTATGTTCATACGCCTATGAGTGTTACGTAAGTAATACTCACAATTAGACACTAAAACTCCAAACATATAGCCTAATGTTACTGACTCAGATAAAAAAGCTGTATTTACTACACGATAAAATTTTGAATGCAAACGTACAGGGGCGTATTTAATAATAAGTTCTGTGGGGACCTACAGAAGGGGCAAAGATTTTTAATTGTATTTTTTGGGGGGTGGGGGCTTTATTTATGCTAAATACACCACTGCAAAGGTATTCGTGAGTAGATATGTAGCATGTATTTTCAGTACCAAGATGATTAGGTATGATTAGGTATGATTAGGTATGATTCTTGGCTGTCCCAATCTAATGTGTAGGATGTACTCATTGAGTGAGTTTAAACAAGCAAAAGTTGTAGTACTTGATTTTCTCTGTAGTAAACTTTTAACAGTTAGTTCTAAAAACTGAGGCTATTAGGACATGGTTAATTCTTTAGCCTTTCAAGTTGAAACTCTTGAAGAAATAATATAACACATAGACCTCAAGCATCCATAAGCACTTCTAAAAGGGAAAAGAAGCGGGTGAACATTTCTCAATTTCCAAACTGCGAAAACTGCTTCAAAGTCGTCCTATCAAAAAGATAATGTTGTAATCCTATACAGAGTGGTAGATAGTAGTCGTGGCTACAGATGGGAGTCTATTTGTTCTATCGCCTGGATGTTGTGCGGGCACCTTACCAACAGTTTCCCCATCTTCATTTATTCGATTTCAAGTTTTCCCAATATGCCCTAATGAATCTGAAACTGATGCTCGAACTTCGCTACTTATCAATAAGAAACTTTAGAGAAAATATTTATGTCCACTGAGAGCCCGCTGCTGCCACTGACTAAGTAGTCGTTCTGCACCCGTCCCTTTCTAATTGAGATATTTCAGGTACTAACTATACAAAAACGTGAAATCAGACTATTTACACACTCGTTGAATATTATTAGAATTTATCTTTTTAATAATAATCTCGAGCAATAAAAAAAAACCTTGATTAAAATGCCTTAGATTTCTGTGATAATTAATTAAATTTGTAAAATATTTACAGAATTCGTGGTAAATCTAAAAGACTGAGGTTTTCGCAAGTAATTTGCCACAAATTGCTTGTCGCTCCTTGGGCGAGATTCAGTGAGCAGAAAAGTATGACGCTATTGTTATTGTTGTTAGGTGAGGTGGTGGCGGAGGGGATCTGTTAGCATTTACATCATGTAACTAAAAGTTACATTACCTGCCTTAGGAGAGTGTGTGGCTGTGCAAAAAAGTAGCTCGACTACACAACCATATAATATATATATACCTAGTGATTGAGTGAGTTGCAATACCACAGTGCATGGTGAACTAACACCTCCAAGAATTCTCTCTACTACTCGATGCCAACCTCTCGAACAGGGCCGGATACACATTCACACACAGAAAGCGAGAGAGAGAGAGAGAGAGAGAGAGAACAGAGAAGTTGATTAAACTAAATTCGGAGGTGAACTCCATTGAGGAACTTTCAATGAAACGTAAAACAAACTTTTCTCTCAAACTTTCTCCAAACTAATCTTGACTTTCCTTTACTACAGTTTCGCTTAAGAGAAAGCATCCTCTCTCTGTGTGTGCTAACTTTGTAGTGAAGTGTCTCTGCAATATGTAATATGCTCTATAAGCGAAGTTGGTGTGAGTCGCCTACGAGCAGCATTACAAAAGAAAAGAAATAATAAACTAATAGTGGAGAGCATATATAGCATTACACAAATAAAAGTACTTTCTCCTCAAATTCTTATAGACGCGCCTCTCTCTCTCTCTCTCTCTCTGTGTGTGTGTGTGTGTGTGTGTTCACTTGTAGTGGCAGAGAACTATTTCATGCATTATATCTGCTCACATAACGGAAACGACTCACCGTGCCAGAATACGTAGTACTGCTATCCTATATAATCTCATAAGCGCATTGACGCTTTATATGCACTCCTTATTGTATATAGAGTGTATAGGCGTCTATGTATTGTGCAGCATCATGTGTTGTACTACTAAATAGTGGCGAAGAAAGGTAGACCACTCTCTATAAGAGTTTTAGCCGGGTGCAACTACTAACGTAGTGTAAGCTAGAAAATAGTGACTAGATTTCGCAGAGAGCCGAGCGAGCTCGTTCGTGCACTCATCCAGCATCTATACATGAGTACTAACAGGGAAAATATTGTTGGTAAGTTAGAGGAGAGCCCGGTTGGACGAGCTCTGATGTAATGTCATCGTTTTCGCTAAGCTGAAACTCTTTCTCTCACCCCCTCTCTCCACTACTATTACACACTGCTCCCACCCTATATGTGTATAGGCTTCCAAGGAGACGCAATGCTACAAAGGAACGCAGTCCTCTGCAAACATTTCGTAATAACATCACTAAGGACCATAGAACCTATGCATGAGTGACTCCAAAGACTTTACTTTCCATAAAAATTGTCTTAAGCGTTTTTCTTCAACTTCTACACTTTGCATTTATTCAAGCTAAAAACTTTCTCGTGTTTGCTTTCTTTTCAGACTCGCACTACTGTGCCACGACAGTTTCCATACATATATAGTCGACCAAGTCGTAAGCAAATCACTTTCATCCTACATTTTGTCAAATCTGTTGCCCCCGCACTATTTCTATATATCTAAACGCCGTGTGTCTGTATACCGAGTCACAATGCAATTCCAGCAGCAAACATTTCTTCTCGCTCGCTCCTTGCAGAGTTTCTCTCTCGCAGAAACTATCTGCACTATTTATGGATCTGATTTCATTTGTCTGGTATCCATTGTGTTCCTATGCTTTACTTTATTTATGTATACAGGATATATTTATATAGACTTCTGTGCGCAATTATAAATTCCTCTCTGTTTGGATTATGTTTTATTTGAACTAGGGATATACCTCCTTTGTTAACAACGAGTGGCTCAAGGATGATCCTCTGTTCAGTCACTAAATTGTATAAATTTTGTTTAATGCTTATTCAATGGAAAATCTATCTTGTCTCTGCATCTATATTCACATTTGCCAAAACTCAAAATATAGAGGAAATAATTTCGACTTTGACAACAGAAATAAGGCATTAACTGAAAAAGATGCTTGATAAACTTGATTGGAAATAATCTCAGCGCACTCTTATTGTCCATGCACAGAGTTGTACTTATTTGGAGGTAAATATGTACGCAACTAAAATCGATCGTATATAATAAACTATAGCATTGCAGCAAGATTATGTTTATCTACATCATATAGAAATTAATCAATTTACTGTTAATCAACGTGAAATTTTCAGCATCAACATTGAAAGCTAACAACACAACGTACAGAAGAAATGATGAAAATGTGTGCACTACTACAAATGTGAGTGAGTAGCAATTATTTATTGCACAAGGACAATGCAGTAGATATACATAGTGAAAACAGTCATTCAACGTTTCTTTTCAGCAACATTATCGAGTTAAGAGAGCAGAGAGCACAATCACGAGTTGTTGTTGTAACTGACGTACTCTAATTAGTTAAGGCGGAATTACGTGTGACTGCCAGGGGCAGATAATTTACAAAACAGTGGGATCAACCTGTCTGCCTTCTCTGCAGAGACTTTCCGCTGAAAGAAACTCTCGACACAAAACATGGCAAACTTATTTGAGAAAGACTTGCCTGCGAGAGCATTGTGTTCTCGTCTGGAACGTACGACTTTCCCAGTAGAAGTAACCGGTGACTTGCGTTCCAAATACTGACTGACTACGAACAAGAAATTGTAATAATATTTATCCATTCTGTGCCTAGAAAAGTGAATAGAAGGAAAACAGTGGCATTTGCTAACGAAAATTCTACTAATTATCTAAAGAGCAACAAATGTACACGTACAAGTGCTACATATGTTTTACCTTCTCGGTCTTTACTTTGAAAAATATTTTCTGGTAGCATTCTCAGACTTGTGTGACTGTTCCACTGGTGACAGGCTAATGAGGACGTTTGAGTAGGTGTACGCTTATTATGCACTCTTAAAGCTTCCTATTATTCAATAAATCAATTCCTTACATAGAATTTGACTGCTACTTACTGTTACATTGTGTGGATGTGTAGTGTTTAAGTGTGTGCAAGAGTCATGCAAATGTATGTCGACTACTGTGTCGCATATATCGCTTGGAAAAAGTTTGTGAAACTTTTTGGAACTGAAATTAATACAGTTAGTTGAAGTCAATTTCCTTTGTTAGGAAGTTGTTATAGCTTGTTGTGTCGATTCATTGCTTCATTGAAGGGGTTCGGTCGATGATAGCGGCGATAGGAAGTTATTAAATATGTATAAAAGCGGCTGAACGTTCTGCGTAGGTACAGTGTGGTTGTTCGATTGTCTACTTGACGATAGGAAACCAAAATTAAGTAGGTATATATTATTCTAGAAATAACTCTCTGTTATATGATGTATATATTATACATAGTACCTATATAGCAAAATTTTGCAAGTACTTTGCATGCAGAGTTTAGAGAAAGTTGGATAAATAATGAGTAACAAAAATGTGTGTATGTGTGTGTGTGCGTATGTATGTATGTATGTGTAGGTGTAGGCGTGGACGATAGAATTAAATTTTATTAGGTGAAATGTAGGTTTGACTTGCATGTTGCAGTCAAGGGGCTATAAGTAGAATATTGCATCCATAATTTTCTTGATTTCTTATTAGGCAACTACCTCGAGTGGTGTGCAGCTGACAAAATGTTGACTTGGCTAAGTTCTGCTTAAAGTTCTGTGGAATTCGTAAATCATCAAGAGAGAGAGAGAGAGAGAGAGGGTTAGAATTTGAGAACTAAAGTCATCTCTTATATACTTACAATTAGAGTGGGAAAAAATGAACAAATATCATTAAAACTTAGTTAGTGAAGTAAATTGGAAAAACAGTAGAGAGGAAAATTGGTGGTAGGAAAATAGTTTTGACGGTAGGGCATGGTGGATAAGCTATCTCTGGTAAATACCCATTCTAAAGTAATTAAAGAAAAGAGAAACATGGGATAACTATTGGAGAAAGTGTTGGAAAAAATAAAAGGAGAAAGAAATAGTTAGAACAGCGGACAACGACTATATAGATTTTGTAGTAGATGTGAATAGAGGACAGAGAGAGTGAGAGAGAGAGAAGAGGAAGTAGAAGAAGTAGAAGAAGAGTATGAAGCCAAAGCAAAACTAACCGACAACCCACAGAAAATGAGTAAGGAAACATTATAAACGTATAGGGTCAGGGAAAATGTCAAACTTATAACAAACTGTAAACATAGGAAACAAGAACTTTTTCTCACCTAATAGCACTAAAGTAAAGTAAACTAGAAGCTAAAGTTGAGAGAACATAGAAACTTTCAAAGACTCAAAGCAGCACGTCATAGTATTAACGTGAAGGCAAAAGAAAGTTGTCCTACAACTTTCACATGTCGCCTTTCTATTCTTTATTGGAATCTCTCTCTCTCCTTCTCCCCAACTCCTGCCGCTCAAACTTCCCGAAAAAGTTCTGCCAGAGACTTTTCCACTTCTCTCTCTCTCTCGCTCTCCATCTCTCTCGCACTCGCACTCTCTCTAACCGTTCACCGATACAGTTATATATATGTGGAACAGACTTACTTGGTTGAATTCTAGTGGCAGCTCCCTCAGTGTGTTAGTGTTGTTGCACTCCGTTCCCCAAAATGTACTATATAGTTCCTTTTTGCTCTCTTGACAATTACTTGACAAAATACTAAACACCAAAGGGCAAGTTCAAAAGTCACTACTTTTCCAGTTGAAATAAATAAAGCCGCTGATGGAACGTTTGGCTATATCTGTTTGCCTTTTCTATTAAAAGAGTCTTTACCACTGTAGATCACTAAATGTCCTACCGTCTCAACAGCAGTTCACACTATGCTCTTACAATTAGTAGAAATTTTGCACGGATACTGCCATTTTCTTCATTTGGCTGCATGGCACTGCCACGTCTTTCATTTACACTGTGCTGACAATCGCAGGTTGAATGCAACGTGTCATTCGTACACATTACACATTTGACATCTACCTAACCTTTGTCTCGGCTTCGAAAATACTCCAATCAGAACTCGACACGAAGAAAAAGAAGAGTGTAGTAATGGCGACTAGGACATATTTATTTCTGTGTCATGCTTCTCATTGGATGCCTTCAAAAAGGGATCAATTTCTTAAAATGCAACGCGGAAATATATTTTATTGTTTTGCCCTCCATTAAATTGTTTAAATGGGTTCCAGGAATAACCTCATGGTGACTGTGCTTTGCACCCGCTTTACAGTCAACCTGTGTAAAGCATGAATGTATAAAGCCTGGGAACGCAGTCTTAGGGCGTAGGCACGTTTTTATTATCTTTTCTTGTCATACGAACCTAATGTTCAATTATGATTGGACAATTTTTGAAATCTAATCTGTATTGTCGGCAGAGTACAAATCAAAGATTCTATGAAATCGTACATCATTTATACTTGTTGGTCTTTGCAGCCGGTTTTAGTACTTAAGGAGATTGTTTAGAGAAAAATGTATTTTAAATTTACTTACCATTCTGAGGATATTTAATTGTGACTAATGTAAGAGAAATGCTTCAACCAGCAATATACATATGGTAGATTCATGTATTCTCAATACGTTTTAAGTAATTCCCAAACTCCCTCTAAAAAAATTTATGAAACTTTAAATTAAAGATGTTAAATAATACGACATAATCCTGCTTATAATAATTATTTAAATGGTATGCGATTCGAATTAGTACATCATGCTCAGAATATACATACAAATTTCTATGTAAATTTTAATGTAGACGAAATATGAATAATAATTAACTGTGGGTACAATGAGAAAAAAGAATCGGCACGCTTACGTTTACAGTTGTTTATAGTTTGTTTAACTGAAGTGTATCGAAAAAAAAAATATTTAAGGAAATGTGTAAAAGAACAAGTTGACAGAAAGTTTTCAAAATTAACTCAACGTTCATTTTAGTCTGCAGTTTAAAGAAGTCATTATATGTACTACCAAATCCATATTATTCCTACATGATACTTGATTCAGTCGTAATCTATAATTACTAATACATTAAACCACTACTTGTGATCTGCATTATTATGTCGTATCATTTAAAGCAGAAATTATTAAACAAATCTTCACTTGTTTTACTTATTCTCATTATTTTTTCAGCTAGACAACTATTTAATGATTTACCACTTATTCATTGATGCGTTTAACTTGGAAACGAGGTTTAGTCTCCACATAGCACATAGTCACCGGAATGGCAAAGTATTTGGGCAGAATCTAGCCAACCTCATGAAACATTAGTCCTCGAATTAGTTGTGTTTAATTCACGATCCCCCAAGCATTTAAGTTAAATAGCATTTAATTATACGAGCTGTTGCTTTTGGTTTGAATGCACGCTTGCCTACACTTCTATTACGCTTCCCTCTCGTCAAGGTTTGGACATCGATCGAGAATGAGCAAAAGTAACATAAATAAATAAATACATGCATATTAAATTACTTTACTAAATGTAATTGAGTCTCCCAGAAAGTACACGTTCATCCTCTTCATGTATGTACGCACAGCCGAGTCGTCCTTAATTATCATTTAAATGGACCTATAAATGTAGCGGGGTTAGATATTTTTCTCTGCGATTGTATTGAAATTTATTAGCATCACGTTGCTTGTTAGCGAAATGAGTCTGTGATCCTCCTACGCAACTGCCTTCTGACTTTTTGCAACACTAAAAAGCTTTAAGAGCTTCAGGCACTCATTTTAGCAATTCCTAATGTGCATCGCACATGTGCATCCACTTTTGGGAAACAAGCATCAAAGGAAGCAAGTCATGAATAGCGTTTGCGGAAAATCTATATATTTAGACACGCAGAATTCCTTGAAATGATGCGATAAAAAGTGCTGTCTGTCTGTGCCCTGCATACATCTATTTCCAACAAAGATAGGGTTGAATTATTTTGAATGCTTCGTCGTCTGCGGTTCATTATATGGTTTGACAAAATGTTATCGACATAAGTATGAGTCATCATCGTTCGATGACACACCGACTAAAAATTTAAAAACAGTATTTGTTATTTAAAACGTTGATAATTAATAAAATCAGATAGTACGAAGTAGATAAGCAGCTACATTGCATTGCATGGTGTTTTAGGTACATATTTATATATGTATTCATCACAGTATACGAGTATTGTATGGTACTTATTACTTAAATACGTAGTATGCCTGCCACTACAGTTCTAAATAATAAGTGGCAAACAATTTTTTTAATGAGGCAATAAAACAGCCATGTCGAAACGTAATTCAACTGGTGTTCTGTGCTGCTCAGTAATAAAAACATAACAAGGTGTTCCTTACATGAATCTTGACTTGCAAGAGGCAATCCGTATATCTATACGTGTGCATTGTAAAGTAACGCGTAGCCAGTGAGTGAGTGAGTTGATTCTACGAAAGCGGTAAGAAAGTATTACGGCGTTGTTGGATGAGAAGAAGCAAAAATGTTGAAGGAATAGGATTAAAGAAAGAAAAGGATGCAATCCAACTCATTGAAATGTAATGCATGCTCATGTGTATATACAGAGTGTATCGTGTACGCAGTCATATCTCATATCATCCAACGTACAAGAGCAAAGTTTTATTTGGTCAGACAAAGAAATGTTGAGGCAAAAAATAAGTGGAAATGGGATGGTTGAAGTCGAGTTTGGCCCTTGCCTGCTAATACAAATAGACATAATAGCAAAGCAAGTCCACAGTAGAGAGAGTCTACTAGTAGAGACAGTTGCTTCTTTAGCTCCCAACATATCCTTCTATATAAAC
>JABASC010005075.1:0-10795 GCA_019776185.1 Plutomurus gul
TTCTTCTAATTTGAAATTAAATTAAATTGTAAAATTTTAACCTTAGAAATTAATTTTCGTATTTGGTACTGGAAATTGCGATCTATGTAATATAGTGAGTGTATCATTATGGTAGCAAGGAAATATTTCAATTGGAGTGTACTTCACAAAGCATCAAGTACAAATCGACCCTCTTCAGACAGCACGCTCTCTCCTGACACTCTTTCCTGCCGTAACTCAGCCTACACCAGCCAGTGATAAAATTCTCCATCTAGGGGGAGAGGTTAAAGATTGAAGACAACACCCCATAATCAAAAAGTGTATTGTTCATCTGCATTTTCCGTCGGATTGAATATAATGCAACCTTTAAAATCTGATACAGACGCTGTGAGATCGGCGATATCTTATAATACTTCTTTGTATAAAGAAAAATATAATGCAAGTGGGCCTTTTTCCTAACATAACGCTTTTAAATAAATTGAAATCTTTTCAAAGATTTAGCAACTCAATAAAAACGTAATTAATTTCGGTTACAGTAAGAGTGATCCATCTTTCATATTAATATGAATAGTAATTTTTGCTGTTTGTTGAAAGTATTAAGTTTTTATTAATAAGTTTTTATTATTTATCCATACAACAATACACATCGTCTAATAAACTACACATCCAGCATCTATACAACTGCTCACTTCACGATTTTTAATTACAAAAGAAAAAAAGGTGACTTTTTTCTTTGTACCATTAACAAACAAAATGACATTTTATTCTCAGATTACCTTCACTATTTCTTAGCTCCATTTATTTTTGATATTTTACTCTCTTGGACAACAAGTACACTGGCCTTGCACGGACTTAGAAGAATGGACTCGGCCAGGTCTCCCAACACCCTTCTCCTCTCAGCGTCCGAATTTTTAAATTGCGTTGCATTTGGCATTTTTACGCTTCTGCGACCAACGACCACCAGATCCGAGCTACTCAGCTGAATCAGATATTGCATTGCTGTAGCCACAGGCGTATACGACTCCACCTCCGAGTACACAATATTTGGTAGCAAACTCCTGGCTCCAACCAATCCGAAATACGAGGTCAACAGTTCGTCGTCTTGAGACTCGATTGAAAATTGTTCCAGCGTCACGATCACATCCTCACTTCCCGCCAAATTCAAATCCGAATCCGTGGAATTATGTGTACCCTTAGTGACCTTATAGCGAATGATATTAACTGTGACCCCCTGCAGACCTACCAGTCCCATAAGGATATCCAAAGCCTCCCGATCATCAGCCCCCCCAAAATAGGGGAAATAAATCTGCTGATAAGAAGGCACTAAAGAAGCATGTGAACTTGGAGCCAAAATCTGCCGCGTAACATCCAACCCCCTATCCACCAATATTAGAATACTGCAAGCGCTACTGTTAATGAGACCCTGGATGAAATTTGCATGTTGCACGGGGGTGTGGATTGATTGCCGTCTCCTTTGGGGGGTCAAATCTGAGCTGATCCCATCCTCGATCATCGAGCCACTCCCACTCCAAGGTATCAGAATATATTTCGCATTCACCTCCACCGACGCGGTCACGAGCGCGTCCGCGAAATTATTCATACTGACCACCTTCACAAGGCTGTCCACTTCCCATCCCGTCATTTCGCAGAAAGCCCGCAGCGTCTTAGTAACGGGGTCGTCAACCAAAGCGTTCGGGGACGTTTGCAGCATGACGGATGAGTCCCGCTCCGTTAATTCAATCAGCCGCAATGCGTTGATAACACCGTGGGAATATTTCGCGACCTTGTCCTCTTCTTTATTGTCAGGTTTCATGAATATATTCGAAGTGAGACTTTTGAAGGAGGATTTGCTGTCGACCTTGTGGAGAGGCCGGGCTGGGGGTGGTGGGTTCAATTTCAACTGCAACAGATTGATGGTGCTCAGAATGGCGGGTACGTGCTCTATCTTATTCACACAGACAAGGACACTGGCTCGTTTCGGTTTCTTTGACCGCTTTGTGGAGGTGTTGCCATTGACCGCATCGGGTTTGTCGTGGTACTGAGGTGGGTAAATGTACGAGACGATCGGCACCGTGATGAAGGTTGTCACCAGCGCCATTATGACCATAATGGCGAAAGTTCTCTGAGAAATCACGTGAGCGTCGTAGCCAAGATTCAGCACGATCAGTTCCACCAGGCCTTTACAATTCATGAGGCAGCCAACGGTAAATGACTCCCTCCAGCTCATCTTTGTGGCGCGCGCGGCTAGACAGCAGCCAAATATTTTGCCGAAGCATGCGACGAAAACTACGAGGAGGACCACGCCCCAGCTGGCAGCATCATTCAGGGAGCCAATGGACGTTCTGAGACCGGAGAGCGCGAAATAGAGCGGCAAAAACAAAATGGCGACTATATCTTCCAGCTTTTGTGTTATATGGTAGGCGAAGCCCCCCTCGTGGGGCATTATGATACCGACAAGGAATCCTCCAAATATAGCATGGATCCCGATGGCGTCTGTGATGAAGGCGCTGATGAAGACCAGGCACAGCGTCAAGAACATGACCATTTGTGATGGTTCACCGTCGAAAGCGCCACTCCACCTTAAAATCCGTACGTGGATGGGGCGCACAGCGAAAACGAGAAACAGACTGTAAGCGGCGGCCATGAGGAAGACGTATAGGGCGATTAGATTGGATCCGGCGTTTATTAGGGAGATTACGAGAGCGAGCAGACACCAAGAAGTTGCGTCATCCACTGCGGCCGCTGAAATTGTGATACCGCCCACTTTCGTTTTCAACAGATCCAGTTCGGAAAGTATGCGGGCCAGCACCGGGAAAGCCGTGATGGCCATGGCCACACCCAGAAAGAGGAAATATTTCGTAAAGCCATTTTGATTTGCTGCAGGCTCCATGTACGTGTACAGAATGTAGGACACACCTGCCCCCATTGCAAATGGGAGACCCATCCCTGTCAGAGAGATGGCCAGACTCTTTCTTACACTTTTCTTCAGCATCATAGGATCCAATTCGAGGCCAACAAGGAAAAGAAATAGGACTAGACCGAAATTCGACATTAGATTTAGAAATGGGAGGGAATCTTTGGGGAAAATTGTTGTCGTGAAGTGGGGAATGTGACCAAAGGCGGTGGGACCCAACAGAATCCCTGAAATGATCTCTGCTATCACAGCTGCAAATTTTCAATCAAAATTTAAAAATTAAACGAAGTAATGCTGCTATTTTGGTGGTACCTACAATTTTACATGTAATTATGGTAAATCAGTGGCAGTGGCCTAACAATTAGAGAGCTGTGTGGAGCAAAGTACCTCAGACCCCATTTCTAAGGGTTAATAGCCAAAAAACTTATTTGCCCATCGGGAAAAGTTTTTTTTGCAGTTGTATGTGTTATCTTTAAAAATTTGAGAATTTTGAAACACTGAATTTACCTGGCTGTTTTATAGGTGACAGTATAAGTTTGATGATCCTTGACATGCAGACAATGATGACGAGCTGCACGATGAAGGTTGGTAGCGGAAAATGTGAAGCGAAAATAAATGGGTTTCGTCCCGTGAGGAAACCTCCTTCCATGGTGGATACGGACCCATTGTGAGCGCTGCTGTTATTGTGGATATCCGTCTCATTTACCAATGAATTGTTCATAACAGCGGCTAAAGCTGCAATAACTTTTTTCGTCGTCGCTTCAACCATTTTTGCAAATGTTTCCTGCAATCAGAAAATTTGTGTTCGTTCGTGAAGAATCATTCGTGAAAGGAAATTGTTGCCATTTGTTGCCCTTCCGGCAAATTCTTTATTTCCCGTGTGGAAAAGTGGCCATAGACAAAAATTGTTAAGAAAGGACACATTATTGAGAAAGGTTACCTGAGCGTTTACGTGAAGGTGGGCACCATGAGTGAGGACGTGTCTACTGACCTGTAACTTACACAATGTAGGTCTCTCGTGGGTTGCAAATGAATTGAATTGAAAAATATGAAAAGCGCCTTTAATAATCTAAGGAAGATTATATGTATTTAAAATGTAGAGTAGTATTTCGACAGGAAGACTCTTCAAGTGAATGACTGCATGACGGTTATCATGTAATTTTATTTTGCGTGTGAAGACGTGATTTGCCAGCTTAATTGAGCATTGATCGTTAGTATTGCTTAAAAACAACGCTTTTAAATGTGGAGATGAGTGCGCACAACTAAATAAAGACTTGCAAACAACATAGTCATTAACTATTAATAGGATTTCTATTGTGATCTGTTATATGCTGTTTTGACCATAGACTACAAATAAATGTTAATTAAATGTTATTTATGCTTTGGTAGAGCCTTTGACGCCATTACAGTCCAATGTTAAAATTAATTCCATTACATTATACAGTGTTGTTCACTGTTCACCCACAATTGGCAAAATTGCTATTGCTGTACGGCAAAGCAGATGTTTTGACCCGGTTGGCAAAATGATAAGAACGCATGATGCTTGTTTACAAATCTTATTAAAATTTACAAAATCTGTTCAATATTACCTACTCATTAACTCATTATGTTAGGTACAGGTATACAAATGGGCAAATTCGGTTTTTGCGAAATTTAAAAAACTGATAATTTGCTTATAATTCTATCCATATTGCCGCTTTCGCCAAGATGAGCGGGCAAAATTGAGAAATGCGGATATTTACTGTAAATAGTTTGTAATATTTAATGCTACTTTTAGAAAAATGTTTTCTTTAAACCTGAACTGACTAATGGACTAATTAAATGCAGAATAAACCTTCAACTGACAATTTTACAGACTAACCTAATGGAGGAGCATACATTATGATAAAGTTCCAATTACTGGCCTAATGTAGTAATTACTGGAACTTTCCACAAATTATAATACCAAATTAAGTATTAATGAATTGTACTAATGTAATACAGTCCAAGTTTAATATTGGCTGCAGGTTAAAGTTATTTATAACAACGATACTGGCTATAAAATTCAGCTTTGCATTACTTCAAGGCAGGGAACCAAAAAGGCATACCTTTTTTGTAGATGCATGTCATGTAAAATGTTACCACGAAGATTGTTAACCTTATTTTTTAACACCCTGAAAAATAAATCGCTTTCCGTGTAAAAAATAGCAGTACATTTATTGTACAAGAAATTTGCTGTATTTGACCTTATGATTTTTTGTTTCGTATTCACATTTACAAAAAGGCAAAGAAATATATATATGCTGTAATACAACTGAATTGCATAAAGAAGAGCAAAGAGTTCAACACGGATACTTCATTACTTATTTAGTTAGTTCTTCATACAACGCTAACATATATATAAATACATACCTGTACCAAAACAAATTCTAATAAAGAAAGGTGGTACCTTTTTAGCTTTTTTGCTCCATGTTTGGTAAGGCAATGCTGCAAGGATTTCCTCTTTACTTTGAAATGAATAAATATAAATAGTAATTTTGAAATGGTTTTTTCGTCGAAAAGAAGTGGAGTCACTCTTTGCAGAACTGCCACGGATTAGTAAGATTTAATTTTGGACCTTGTCTCATGACTGACTAAATTGTTCGGTTTGGTTTGGTTCGGTCTACAGGCAAACCGAGCCGTAAATATCGGTTCGGTTGAAAGTTAAACTGAACCGATGTAATTGTATTACAAAATATTTGACGCTACTGTAGAAAGTGGCTAATAACAAACATGCAGACCATATAACTAACATTTGCCCAGTTAACATTTGTTGGCATTTATTGTAATTGTACTGCAGTCACATACCGACGCCCTTCGGGGGTTGTGAGTGTGCAATGTGCACTAGGCACTAATACTCCCATCAAACTTTCCACCTAGGTCGAAATTACCATATACAAAATAGTTACAAAACAAGTTGCGGTTTGTGTTGGGAATGAAGTGGGAGCGCAACCTCCAAGCCGGTGGGTGTGGTCATGTTCTTGCACTGCCTTCCCCTTCCTTCCCACTTATTTCCCCCCTTTTTTTCATATCTTGCAAACTTGAAATAATGTGAGTAAATGGATATATGTGATACATTTTCAAATAAAAATACCAACAAAGATATAAGAATCCAAAAAATGTAGATAAGAAAGATGGTCAGTAGATTCGAATTTAGTAGTCCCCCATGTTCTTGCAATTTAAGTAAACTGCTGTGCTCCCTTTCGTACTTTCGAATGTTTTCCTTCAATTTATTAATGGAAAATAATTGTTTCCATTTGTCCACCAGCCAAAATATTCCAGAATGCAGCATAGTTTGCATTCTACGACGAACTAGATTCTCCAATCCGAAAGAGGGAATACTCACGCCGAATTTCCTCGGATTTAGCTCATCCTTTCCATGGACGAACAGGTGATCTTTAAATATTCTCACATTTTCTCGAAGCAATTTTAAATCCCTATTTGAATGAACAAAGGCCCTCTGAAGACAATTGTGGTTCGTCAGCAAATTTAATGTACGTTTCCAAAAGTCGACCTTGTTAAGATCGGTGTCACAGTACCCACTGTGCGGAACTCCAAACAAAAACTTGAATGATATCAATCGGTCGGTATTTTTCTCCGCCTTTAAACATGATGCGTCGTTTCCCGAGTAAGGAGCCTTTGACCACGACCACTCCGTTTGTTCATTCTCCCTAAAACCCAACCGATGAAATATATCTTGTGCCAACTGTGTCTCAGATTTAAATTTAATTCGTTCTTCCTGTTGATCTGCATCGTTTGAAAAGCTGCAATTTTCGAATTCATAATTTTTTGAACAGCTTCTCATTTCTTCGGGTGTGAGGTTTCCCCATTCATCTTCTTGTTGGCATTTAAGCGAAACTGAAATACAACTGTACTCATGAGTGTCTATATCTACTTGGGTAACATCTCGAAGGGTCTCGTAACCAGTTCCGACGAGGAGGAAATTTTCAAGTACTTTGAAATGCTTGAATGCACCCACAGTTTTCAACGGAGCCACTATGTCGCTGGTAATAACCCCTTTGTAGGCATTGCTGAAAACCACGCCAAAAATTATCCACATTCCAAATACGAAAGTTGAAATTAGGGAGATTTGTTTTTTATTTAGACTAACATTTACTGCTTGTTCAATTAGGGCTGCCCAATATAGGAATTTATAATGGAAAATTGCTTGAGCAATTAATTTCGTACTTTCCCCAGGATTTTCAGATGAAAAATACACTACAAGTACGGATACCAAGGACGTTACAAATAATAGGCACCAACAGATATTGTCAAAAGGCTTGGTGTACATGACCCAAATTAATTTTTGATTCACTCCATCACATGTTACAAAGTTGAATGACTCCACGGATGTTAAAATCAATGTCTTTTCGTGATTCTTTGACATTTCAGTGAACCAATCTAATTTTACAGTCATTTCCCAATTGATCCAATATTCCAAGTACAGGGGGTTCACAATAGAACGATAATTGGAATCGTACACTAATTCAAAGTTATCGTACATGAAAATATTAAGCAATACATTCCAATCGGATATATGCTGTTTCTCAAAGGATTTGAATGGTGTGAAAAAATAATTAGCACTTAAAACGGGACGATTGGTCTCTTGACCCCAACTGATATTTGTTGTGAAATGTAACAAAGGAGAAAATGCGCAATTGTATAATTTTTTCTGCTTTTCCAGAATTAACGGAATCTCTACTCGCAGCATCCGGTTTATGTCAATTTTCAGATTAGATATGAATTCTTTTTTGAGAACAGCCACGGTCGACTCACAATAGACTGTTATGAGGAAACACAAATTGCATTTGAGCAGCATCACCGTTAGGCTGGGAAAAATTCTAACATTATTGTGGACTTTCAAAATGTTATCAAACTTTACAGGGAAATGGATTATGATGCCCGAAAGTGCTTCAAAAAATTTGCTACGAATTTGCTCTCTAAAAATAACAATTTGTAAACGAACGGCTTCGTTGCAGAACTCGTTTTCCCTGTAATCGTAACAATTCACTATTTTTGGCAATTCAATATCATTTTGTATCGCCAGCATTACGTAAATCCTGGTAACACAAAAAACCCACTTTTTCTTTATGGGGATGGATTGAATCTGTTCCGAATTGTATATTCTGATAGGGAACATAACTTCCGTTTCAAACGATGGACCGTACTTATCATAAATCAGTGAAATTGTGCAATCTCGAACGAAATGGAGCAATAAGTCAAAATCTTTTATTTCTATCCAACCAATGTCTAATGAAGGTACTATTTCTTCATATGAATCTGCTGCAACCTTTTGAAAAATTACTGTAACGATGAATACGTGTAGTGAGATAAACATTGTAGGAATGTCATTTGTGGGATAACTTTGATTGCTACAGGGGGATTTATAATTAATACGGATTAAAGTAATACAATTTAATCGCTTTTTACATGGTGTTTGTTCTTTGTTAAAATGCACACTGCTGGCTCAAACGTTTGCAATGTTGTTGCAAACGTTGGACTTGTTAAAATCGTGGTAATTGTATCGATTATTTGATTGCTTGGAAACATAAAAGCAGTAAAGTGGAAAATTCACAAATTCAATTTAATTTCTTGTCACGTTGGATTGACAAGGAACAAGTGGATGAAGAAGAACAAGTGTGTGAAAGACTTTTAGGTAGGCGATATATTTACCGTAAAATTAATATTTGTCCGATTATTTCGAAATTCATGTTTTTTAATCTACATAAAGCCACGAAAGGGAAATCGATTTGTAATGACCATCCATTGATCAGTCCTCCGCCTCAATTGAGTTGACTCTGAAGATTTCCCTGAATTATCTCAATATCCCCTTCAATTCCACGAATGAGCAAACCTATCTGAATATATCAGAAAAATGATGTGGTTTCTCCGTATATCCCAAAGTAGTTTTTACCAATTGTGATTGCGTTATATTGGGGCTCTTCAAGCGACTACCCGTCAATAGTGCCAATGCCAAAAGTGCCAAATTGAAAATCCAAAAGTTCCAACGCAATTATTCTCCTGTAACTCTTTCAAAAAGTTTAAGCCATAAGAAATAAAAAATCATGTGCACGTGTATTAGCTTGGTCTAATGAAATTACACGTACGTACTGTGGCTTGTAGGTAAATATGTATGTAAAACATTCAGTATGTCATTGGCAGCTAATTTATGTATTGCTGATGCTAAACTATAATTTAAGGTGTTTCTGGAGTTTGAGCAAACCATGATTTAGCCTAGTACCTATTACTCCTCTCCTAACACACACATCCAGTTTAGTATCTCGGTCTCCTAACTTCTCAACAATTTTTCTTCAAATTAAAGATAATTATCGTATACGCCTACCCCCATCAAGTATCCATGTTCTGGAATCTGTATACGTCACTTTTTCAGAATATGTACTGATTGCTCGTAAAGAGATAATTTGCAACATTTCGATTTTTCTATATTAATCACAAATCGTATAATAAAATACAAACTCGACTTTTGAGAACCGATATTAGGTAAGGTCAAGGTACATCTCATAATCGCATCTCAAAAAATGATTGTAAGTGAGTCCGAAGACGCCCCTTAACTTGAAGAAGATACGTTTGTTTGAATCAAGGAACCTGCAACACCGGCAATTGGCAATAAACATTCAAATGGATTGAGTGAAAATTGAAGCAATGTCATTCACATTCACAATCACAAACTTAATTGCATACATGTCGTAATTTATTGCGAGCTTGCAAGTTTCAGTTTGATTTAAATTATTCAAAATTCAAAATCCCGGCAGCAAAAGGGTTAAAATATGAAGCGTCAAAGATGTTTTATTTGTTACAATTATTCACTAGAAGTGAAATGTAACGACGAAAGTGGAGCTAAAATTAATGATCAATTATCTGTGATATTTGTGTTGAGAAAATTTCTGCAAATCCCACTAACTATTTGCTTAAAATTTCTTGAGGAACACGGCAACCCATCCTCTTGGATCTCTTGGTGTTCATCCTGTTCCAATTTGATTAAGAAAGCTCAAGATATTTTTGATACAATGATATCGTTGGAGAAGCAAATGGAAAATTTGAGAAAAGGTGTCAAAGAAGAAATATTGCAATCGTTTGATAGGTTCAAACTACCAGCAAATCCCTATTCTGAAATCCTGATGCAAAATATTCCAACAAATGTTGTGCGGTCGCACACCATCAATGGTGACGATGACGGTGAGTATGGTTAGTGTTACGATTTAACTCCACATCCACTCCGCTGAATAAGTCCAACCATAAATTGTTAAGGCACTTATCCCTGATCCCATTACGTTGGTTAATAATGATTACATAAATGATAGATCATAAAATATATCTTGACTACTGTCAACCGTGACTAAAGTTCTGTCGTAATTATTAGGTACCAAAAATCATTCTAACTTGAGAACGGATATTCACAACTTATTAAAACTTGATGTCAAAACTGAGCCAGAGGAGTTTGATTCAGAATTTTATACAGCTGGCAATTATGAAACTGATTATTCGTTCGTCGAGAAATCGTACAATTCAGCAGAAATACAACCCGATTTGACAGGTACAACCATTGTTTTACAACATTAGTTAAAAGTAAACATTTATTTAGATTATGTTATTAACTACTGCACATGTACAACTATGCAAATTGGAACGAACTTACACTTGTACTTGATGTAAAAATCCTCAAAAGATATCTAAGAGTCTGATTGTGAGAGTCAGTCTAACGAACTTGTAAATATTCAATCGATATTTTAGGTTTCCTCCAGACTCGTACAAAACGAGAAATGCATACATCATATAAACATACCATTATTTATCAAAATGGAAAAATTTGCACTAATTATCAGCACTTCTGGTGGCGTACAAAGTAGATTGTATAATTAAAAG
>JABASC010005076.1:0-10793 GCA_019776185.1 Plutomurus gul
ATCTGGTGTAGTGTATACAGTGATCATTTTCATTTATCATTTATCACATATACATGATATTTGCATGGTATTACAAATGATGTTAAATGTTTGTGCCAGTGTTACAAAAGATACTTGGAAACAGGCTGTAAAAAGACGGTGGTTTTTTAACGGCCACAATCTTTAAATTGACAGGATTGGTGGAAAATGATGTCATTTTCCAACTAACTGGAACTGTTGGTTATAGTTTGGCAGGAAAATAAATACCCTTTTCAGATCGCGTTAGCCTGGATCTATTTTTCGAAATCAAATACAAAGTTTAGGAATAATTAAAACGTATATATATTTTATCAAAAATCTGTGCTGGTTGAGGTGCAACAAAATTGAATCCGATAGAAAACTAGAAATAAGAAATAGAATGAAAAGTATTGTAATTCTACTGGCTAGAGGTGAGATCGAAGAGGCTCTAGCGATTACCTTCTCGTGTGTGTCCCTCTCCTATATATTTCTTGTGCTCCACTGTATTGAGCTACCAGTCCTTTTGGTTTTGTATCGTAGCTGAAGTTATTGCAGTTTGCAGCGGTGTACACCATCTCACGTGGTGAGCTTGTGAACATGAGACAAGAGAGGTCCGTATTATGGGTTCACAATATTAGGTGAGGTGGGCTGGCAGGTAACAAGAAATTACAGTATCTTTTGACGTTGCATAAAAATTCGTAGTGTCGACACTTTCTTTTCTCAGACAAGATTGGATGAAATAAAATGCCTTCAAACTAAATATATTTGGGGCATAAGCAAAGTGTATCATCATCGGTACTTCGATCGATAGTTTCGGTACTCGTGCCGTCTACCTATTATATTTCATGTGATTCAAAACATTTGAAAAAGAAGAACTGCAAAGTCAATCGGACTGTCCACACCCCCAAAGAAAGTACGCCTGAATGTTACAATTCGGAAGATCAAGAATTTGACCATGCAACAAGGAGAATCCACCTAGTCAGAGTACTTAGAAGAGTAATTTGTCATAGTATGTTATTGTGGCCTGCTGATTTCATTGTGCATAGTTGGTTTGATGTCAGATTCGTTAGTTGGGTAGGTTTCAGTTTCATCCAAAAAATGCACTGCTGACTGCTTTTACTTCATGATATTTTTAAATGGAAAGTACTAAATCTTAATCATAGCTAAGCTAATCATTGGACACTTCTGATTTAAATGATCGGATGTAGGGATTTAAAGCTCAGGGTGGGGGTGGGGGTCTGAAGTCACCCTGCGATACCCTGTGGCCATCCATAGAGTCATAGAGTTGACCCAACTCTATTTATTCTATTCTATTCTAAAAATTTCAATTACCTCAACTCAGTTGAGGTAATTGAAATTTTTAGAAGGCACAACTACATGGCAACTGAACCGATAATACTTTTTGAAACTTTCCTGCCATTTCGTTCTTATATCAAAAATAGCTTTTAATTCTTTGGGTAGAAATATCAGAATATTAGATGCTTAAAGTGTCACTCACTCGATCAGTGATAAACTATTCGTATGGAAAAATCCAAAAGTGAATAAAACGATGTGCTAAGAGGAAGTTTTTGAACGTTGTAATTAACAATAGTAATGATAACGTTTTCTACAATAATGTCATTGGGGAAAACGTGTGCTAATAGCTGACTTTACTTTTACCAACGTATAGTACCTTAGTACCTACCTTAGAGAGTTGGCTGTTGGCTGGGCGCGAATTTTTGCGCCCGCCCATGCCAATTGGAGAGTTCCTGCCCATGCCCATTGGATATTTTTGAAAAAATGCGCCAGGCCCGCCCAGGCCCATTGGAAATTTACAAAAAATGCGCCCGGCCCGCCCATGCCCATTGGCCCTACATTCATTCGCACACATGGGCGCCCAGGAGAACTGGGGCAAACGCATATATCTTTCAAATAAATACAACGAATTTTTCTATATAACATATATAGAAACGAATGGAGTGCAATTGTTATTGGTATGACCGATATGGCTTTATATTTGGGAATGCTGATAACATAAGCCGTCTCCCTAGAATTCTTCAAAAGATAATCGTGAAGACGGCATGACAGCCACTGCAGGCGAAAAAATTTGTTGATGACCTTCTGAATAAATTTGGCTGAATGTTCCCCAAACTTCGGACCTTTTCATCATTTATCTTGAACTCAATTTTGTAGCTTTTTTTAGTAATTTTTCAATTTCAACTTTAGAATTAAGAATTTAAAAAATCATGTCATCCTTTAGTCTCATAAACATCCCTTCCTTCTTAAATACCTAGAAGTGTTTTTGTCTTGTTGAAGTAGATGTTCCAATTTCCACAATATTGAATTTCAGTATGATGAAATGTGTTGAATTTGTACACTACCTCCATACACTCCTAACTCCATAGCCGTTACTGCAAAATATTACGCGGCCTACTACCTACTAACGTGTCACTCGCTTCTATATGTACATATTTGATAGCATAAAAGAAGTGCGCAGCGTATGCGGGATTTTTTACCTTGGATTATATTGTTTGCGTATTAATCAATTTGCGTGAGTATGGGCGCCCAGCCCGAACATGCCCATGCCCATAGCACTATTTTAGAATATGGGCCGTATGGGCAGCCCCAGCCCGTGCCCAGCCAACTCTAACCTGCCTTGCCTAGTGGTGTCACACCACTGGTGTTGTCATTTTGTGCAGTAATAGGAGCTGGAACGCAGCAAAATTGATGACGAGAATAAACGTTATTATTTCGCCATGCCCTTCATTATAGCTAAAAGTTTACTCTTTCCAACGAAAGAAAATTTTAAGTTTTTGGTTTAGGCTGCAACGAGGAGTAGCAATTTAAAGATTGCCATTTTAATACTAGAGTTATTATATACTGGTGATTAGGGGGCGGAGAGAACTGACAATTCAATGAAACTCCGAGGAACCACCAGAATTAATAATTTTTCGCCATCAATTAAAGCGAGCGTACAAGTGCAAAAGTGGAATTTGTTTAAGATGGAACTTTATACACAAATATAAAATAATTAAACATTTACATATATATTGTTTTATTGTATGTACATAGGTCGTGTGTTTTACCAAAGTAGCTGAACGATCTAACGGAAATCTTCCAAAGTGAATTTACAAGCAATGGCTTCTTCAGCAGTAGATACGTCGACCACAAATAAAGAATCAAGTTCATCAGCACAATCGGCCTTTGTGACTAGTGGTAACACGTCCTATGCAAAAATAGTTTTAAGAATGAAAAATGAAAATGGAAGCGTGGTTGAAAGCAACTTGCCGCCCGTCAGTGCAAATAGTGCTAATGTACTTATAGAGGAGAAAAAGAAGGGTTTCGTGGAAGACAAAAAATTGCTTCAAAATCAGAAACCAGGACCTGGTCCACCACCACTCTCTCATTCGAATCACGCAGGAGCAGCTCACCACCACAATTATCATCCGAGATACAGAAATCATCATAGAGGACACACGGCTCGCGGTGGCGGTGGACGGTGGTGGCAGTGTCGGTGGTGGTGGCAGTAATAGTGGTGAAGTACAATCACAACAATTGAATGTTGCCAATAATGATGAAACTCAACAAGAGCAACTGAATTCGGAAGGGATAGGCAACGATTTTAAGACTGTGGTGCGGAAAAATCATTCGAACGTGAACAGTATAAAATTTCGCAACAATAACGGTGGAGATGGCAGAGATAGAGACTCACCGCACTCACAACCGCCCTTCAGAGCTCACCTTCGAAGCCGGCGCTTCCGAGATCGGGACAGAGAACAGAGAGCGTGGTGGCTTTCAATCAGCAAAACTGCCACCAGTACCCGCAGCCAATGTCATCGTCTCCTCTGACAAACAAGCCCCTGTCCCATTTACAAATAGTCATAATAATAATAACAGCGGCAACCTTTTGACAAGCACCTCTAGTGGAAAGTTGACTAATGGATCTGTATGTTCCGAGACTAGTTCTAGCTCCACGGCAGATTCGCATTTAGACGAAAACGGTCTTCCTCGATCTCTAAATCATCAACGGCACAATTCAGGAGAGCTCAGTATTGAGAGTGCTGGAAGCAGTGAACCTGATGTGGGCGCTGGAAGCTGTTGCAGTGGTGACAACATTGAACTGGTGAAGCCGCAGTTTGTGGAGGCACCTTTACCGAAAATTAATCCATGGCAAGTTAATCCGAATGCAGCTTCAGTCATTGCCAAGAAAGTTCCACAACAGCCTGTCAACGGGAGTGTTCCTGGATCTGGCGGCAGTGTGAGCCGTGAGGGAGACGTCAGGAGGGACAATAACAGCTACAGCCACATCACCAATACCGCTGCAACACCATTGAATACTACTGCTACGAGTAGTAGACCTATTCAGTCTGCGTCTCATCTTCAGTCTGCCAATGCTAAATCTGCGCCTTACAATAATTACAACTCGACTGCTACGCGCAAAGGTACTTACACTTCTGTTCTTCTACATTTACATTTACATTCTCACAAGGATACGACAACTCTACATTAGAAGCGATGATATGATCCACATTGTACACAGAGAGTGAATAGACGAAGTTAGAGTAAAGTTGCGATCCACTTACTACTCAGTTATTTTTACTTCGCGTCACAACGTGCACCTAACAACATTGATCTAGTCTCATTTTGTCTATCCCCAACATCATTGCTGTCGCATCGTCGCTACTAGCAAAAAAGCATTGGCTTTGGCAACCCAATATTCAATTCAATACGTTAGATTATTCAAAAGAGCAGGGACATTTCTTCAGCTCATTGCAAATCGAGTTAACTCACAATAGAATTGCAGTAATCTAGAAATAAGCTTCCTGTTCCATATGGTTCATTAAAGATACTTTTATTTCCTCTGTTGTGTTTTGCACCAGTAGAGCCACCTTCTATTGTCTCTTATATTTTCTATTGTTGTCGTCCTGTTACACTATAGTGTCTCACGTCCATTGAATAAAGATCGGGATGCCACAAGTTTCTAAGATAATAATAATGTACCCTCTGTGAGCTAGGTTTGTTTATTGCGCAGCACTCGGCACTCGGTGCATTCGTACGTCATCAATGTACTAATAATGTACTCTTTTACAAATCACCTGTCGTGCTATGCTGATCACATTTATGTATCGATTCCATAATCGACATTAATATTGAATATTTGAAAGAATTATAATGCTAGAATTTGAAATTCAAATGATTTCAAAGTTTCAGAATCCAGTGACAAAGTAGCAAAACCGATACGACGTGCTTCTGCCGCCGCCACGGTGGCTGCGAAGGAGCCTCGTAAAGACACCACTTCGGCGGAAGATTGGCCAACACTTCAGGAAGCCATTTTGCCTGCACAACCTGCAGCTGCTACGAAAACAATGGCATTGGCTGCAGATCCGAAGGTGGTCCGCTTCCGCTCCAGTGCTACAGAATCCACGGATTCTGGCAGTGAAGATGTAAATTTGCAGCCACGTTTACAATTAAATCAGGACAAGTGGCCTTTGATTTCTGATACATCCAGAAATGCGAAACAAGTGAGCACATCAAGCTCAGATACGGTAAGCGATGAAGGAACGATGGCTTCAGAAACTGGAAAACTTCCTAGAAAATCATTGAGCCAAGATGACGACATCAATGAAAATATTTCGAGTGACGAGAACTTGGCAGAAGCTGAGGGGGACTCTGGTGGTGATGGACAAAAGAAAAAGAAATGTAAGTTTTTTTCCGCTTCTATTCTGAATTCGATTTCAAAATGTTTCTTATTATGTACCTTAATGTAAAGCATTTTAGTCAAACACCAAAGTAAGCATTGAGTATTACATTCTAATTTCACGAATGCCCAATACCAATGACGCTGCGCTCTGCGCTATAGCGCCTCAATCGTTTTTAATGATTTGTTTACGGCCTATTTTTAGCAATTCAAAGAGTCAAATAAATTGTTACAATAAAATAAAATGAAGTGATTAGTGCAAAGTACTAATTCACGATTTAATCGGATCTGTTGCAGCGAGCAAGCAAAAGTGGCTTCCATTAAGCCTTCCTGAAACTTCTCCTTCAAAATCAAGAGCTAAGAGGGAAAGAGAGCGCAGTGGAGCAATGGCAGAGCGGTCACGAACTCGTAATTCAGTCAATGGAGGTAATTCTACAAGTCATTGTAATAGATTCCAGTAATGATAGTACTTATTGTTAGTATTTCTTACTATAAAATACGTTGTTGTACACAGAAATCAGTCACATCCCTGAAGGTGGAAGTCCAATGCGGCCAGGTGGTGTTGGGGGAATTGGAAGAGGAGGAGGAGGAGGTCGTGGAGGAGTGCGTGGTGCTGGTATAATCCGAGGTCGTGGAGGAATCCGAGGTGCTTCAAGGGGTGGTCACTATAATTGGGCTCCTTATAAAGACGTTGTAGATCTTAACGGTGCGCCGTCTCCAGTTCCACGAGACGACTACACTGATTTTCCTCCGGATTTCACAACATTGAGTCCTTTGTACCCCGCTGTGACAGAGTACATCATGCCGTACGTGGCGAATAGCTATTTTGCTGCTCCTTTTTCTCCACCGGCGGGCTCTGCCATTGAAGATGCTCAACTGGCCTCTCCCTACGTTCCTGTGGATGATCTGGTGTTGATGGAGTTGGTGAAGAAGCAAATGTAATCTTTATTATTTCTTATTGTTGTACATACCGTGTCTTTAGCATAACAAATTTACTGATGGTAATTTTCTCCAATTTGCAGCGAGTACTATTTCAGTGAAGAAAATTTGGCTAAAGATTTCTACCTGAGACGCAAAATGGACAAGGAAGGCTTCTTACCAGTACGACTGATTGCTTCATTTCATAGAGTGAAGAACATGACGCAAGATTACAGCATAATCGTAACTGCTATACAGAGATCGTTGAATTTGGAGCTGAAGGATGATTTAACTTGTGTTCGGACAGCTGTGAATCCAACCAAATGGCCCATCCTGGATTCAGTTGTGATTCCACCACCCGGAGTGGTAACATTCATGCCACCGTCCCCTGTATTTTCGCCCCCTGCGTCCATGTCTTCCGAAATCTTACCAACGCCACAATCGCCTAACCCGTACTCGATAATTCCCACTCCCAACGGAATCGTTCACCCTATGCCCTTGCCTATGTCGTTGCCGCTCTCTGAGAATGGAGAAATGCTCAATCCAAATGTGCCAGAATTTGTACCTAAGTCGTTTAGCACTGCCCTTCCCTCGCCTCCGCTTTTGATGTCTCCAACCTCAGATTTAGATTATACTGATTTAGACATTGCACCTTCGGCCATGGAGTCCCGTTTTCCCACTACCCATGTAGAGCAGCAACATCAGCAACAAGGCTCATTCCCTCCTCCTGAAACTGTCGTGAATTCTAAAGGTAAGATAACAAATATTTAGTACACATATTTGTTGTGCGATGTGACGTGTTGTGATAAGCAAGCGATGTTATAATTAATCATTTTTTATCCTATTTCAGACTCTTCTTCCCCA
Source organism: Plutomurus gul (assembly GCA_019776185.1). Taxonomy (NCBI): domain Eukaryota; kingdom Metazoa; phylum Arthropoda; class Collembola; order Entomobryomorpha; family Tomoceridae; genus Plutomurus; species Plutomurus gul. Next base: position 7,457 of record JABASC010005076.1, read on the forward strand.
GAGTCTGACAAGTCTATTAAAGAAGACAAGACTGAGCAACAAGTAATATCTGCCAATGCAAATAGCAACACTGCGACTCCTACAGTTGATCCGGTTCAACCTGACAACGTTGACGAGCTGTGGAAGGAAGTTAAGAGAAAACCAAAGCCAAACGTCCCTAAAGACAAAAGGAGATACAACACAAGTGCCTCACCTGCAATGGATCAGGCACATCCTGAGCTCCCATTTCAATTCGAAGAAGACTTGCTCCCATCGAGAAACAGAAACTACTCTAGCAGTAGATACAGTCTGTAAGTTGCTCATTTCTACTATTTATTTTATTGTAAAGGGTGGTAGAAAATGTATGAGCTCGATGATGAGATTTGCTTCTTTCCCCGACATATTTGGGAATCATTTCATGATGATCTACGTCGACCACTGAGCAGCTCAAATTTTTCACCACTAAATGGTATTTCCGATTATATTGATTGTATTCTAAGTATTACCACGGAACAGGATGACTCTAGCAGAGCGCTTACACAATTTTTTTTATTGGCAATGATTCGTTGTAGAGCTTTCAACGACTTTGATTGTTTTTTAAAGTTTGCACAAAATAAGCGACAGAAGTTGCCCTAAAACGTGCTGAAGTAGACTATATATTATATCGTTTTTTTCAGAACCGAAGAGTCGGATTTTGATGACGACGAACTTAGTGACTCTGAAATAGACAAGATAGTTATCGTCACACAAAAGTCACACCATATGGATTCCACTTCAGGTGTAGCCGCTCCAACAACTGTTTCAGTAACCGGTTCCACAAGAGCTGCAAAACACGAGGGATATGACCGTACAGGAAACTGGGTTAGTCGAACAAAAATGACTCAGGAGTTAGCTCAAATCATTAACGATGGACTTCGCTACTACGAAGACGACTTATCGGCTGAAGGCTTTCCTGAAGGTCCTAGTCGTAGTCAATCGAGCAGCTTTTGCACTGTCAATGTCATCAGCAAGGAGCACTTTAATAAAATAACTCCACCTTTACCGCGTGCGATTAACCCAGAGTTTCCACCTGCTCCTCCAACGCCATTCAATACACCGATGAGTGTCGCACAACAACAGGTAATTTTTTTATGCTCTGGCTTTTCGTTATTGTCAAAAATCCCACAAAGTAATGATGAGATTAACTTCTTTCCCCGACATATTTGGGAATCATTTGTGATGAGTTACGTTGATCGCTGAGACGTTAATGAATCTTTTAAGATTTAAATAACATTTTGTGGTCCAAGCATCAGTGAATTTTAGAAGTGAAACAGTTAATATTGTCTTGTTAGTCTTACGTCATTTTTATTTTCTGATCTCAGAGTCGAAGTACGGGAAGCAAACCTAGGAGCAGAAATCGAGCCCATCGACGTTCAGCGAGATTTTACCCAGTTGATGAGTCTTCCAACAGTAGAGAAAATAGTAAGTAAAAACAAAAGCTTCGCGAACATTTTGAGAATCCAAATATTTAATTAGATTATAAAATTTAATTTAATTTGGCCTCCATTTTTATTATCAAATTATCTCTGTTGAATTTATCTCCACTCATCATCACGTTTCGTCATTATGTTATGTAGTATATATTTACGTATACCAATTTGAATTTACCGAATTTTGCCATGTTACATTGAAAATATGCAACAAAGATGTTCGAAACGCAGGAATCTTCAAGTGCTAAAGTTTTAATTTTCAATAAATTGTTTTTAACTTGCGAATTGTTAGTGCTCCGATTTATTCATATAATGAAAATCTGCAAAGGTAATCTCCAATCTTGTGAAATGGGGAAAGTGAATTTAAGAGTATGGATATATTATACAAATAAAGCTTTTGAAAAATAAATGTTGCCTAATTGAGAAAAATTGAAGCAGAAAATAAAATTCAAGTTTTCCTCATTTCCGACACGGAAGGCAGAGCTTTGCGAAAGTGATGTCCTCTAAAAATATGAACCCGTTTACTGCGGCTGTCGGCGAACGTATACTGTTCGGTCGGCCTTTGCTACAGTCAATTGAGCAACACATTGTGGTAGGATTGCGAATTTTTTTCCTACAAAACTGCAATGGTGACCTATGTCCTATGACCCACTGCATAGGTCATACGATAAAAGTACAACAATGGACGATTCTGATACTACTTTGTGTACAAGAAAAAGTGGCTCGAGCAAAATTTTTCAAAACGTCTGTTTTCTGCCTAAAAACTGCATTTAAAAACTTTGACCTTTGATTTGACCTACTTGGAAATCGAATTTTAGGATTTCCTAAAAAACGAACCGAGCCTAAGGTCTTATCAATTTTTAAAAATTGGTTTCAACCAAATTGGTGAGAAATTGCGCCCACAATTTCGGAATCCGTGGAAAACATAAAATCTCCCCTAACCCCATGGGGGGACTTTTTTTTTTAAAAACGATACAGGTATACGCTCATTGGCTCATTTTTTGTGTTCCATCCGGTGGGCCATGTTGCATTGATTTTCACCGTGCAACCTTAAACTCACATTCCGGTTCTAAATAATATAGCTCCAAAATCTAATTATCATCCCAGGAGGCTGAAAATCTGAACATGATTGTATTTGTAACCAAAAATGGCACAAAGAGACGTTGATTGCAATTCAACATTGATCATTTGATATTAGATCGATTTCTTCAGAGTAACAGATCTAATCAATTTTTTAAATTTAGATGTTGGTTGGATTATGGACAAGGGTCGCCGTAATCGTACGACTAGCATTGGGTAAGTGCGAATGATGTTAGCTTGAATACTTTGTTGTAGTGCCAATATACATAATACTAATAATATGCACCCGCTAGAGCCTTTTTTGAAGTAAATATTCAAACAAGGTGTAGTTCGGTTTGCTATATAAATTAGTCAGTCCAAAGGGGTGGTTTTTTGATCAAGATTTCCACTTAACCATTGGGTTTTGCCTAACAACACAAATTCTTATTTACTAAATTTCTTACGCTTTGCTTACAAAACCTATTTGTAATAATAATATTAATATATACAATGTATTGGTTGCAGAAGTGGAACAAGCCCAATTGATAGCAACAATAGCCTGTCCTCGAGTCTCCCACAGTCTCTTCCTGCTTTCCAGCATCCATCTCATACGTTGCTCCAAGATAATGGATTTGTTCAACAGGTTTATCACAAGTATCACGCGCGATGCCTTAAAGGTATTTTCAAAAAGATATTTACTGTACTATTTTGTTGACATTTTGTGCAACCAAAGCTAAAACTGCTCATTTTTACTATGTAAAAAAAGCTCAGAAAATTGAGCTCAATGATGAGATTTACTTCTTTCCCCGACAGATATTGGGAATCACTCA
>JABASC010005077.1:0-10792 GCA_019776185.1 Plutomurus gul
TTGTACATTGCCAATGTAAACATATATTAAAAATATCAGGTAAAGTTAGCAAGTATTACTGAAGATAATCTCTGTTACCCAATCGACAGCATTACCCAACGGACAGCGGTCTCCCCTACTGTTCTCGACTTGATTACACACCAACCGACCTATCTGCAGGCTTATTTGTTTTGGGTGGGAAATCCAGCCACAATATAATTAAAGGTAGAATGCATTTGTTTCGGAGTCAACAAACAAGCCTTAAGGATAAATGATTTCACTGAGTCTGTGTTCAAAATACCTAAGCCGACTTCCTAATAGGGTCTTTTCCTTCGATACCCAGAGTCATACTTTTCTCAACTGACTTCACATGGACCACCTCAATTACGTGGGATGAGGAACCGAGTATGCACTATTTCCTAAGCAATGACAATAAACTATGTGCCACTCTTCGGATCAACAAAGAATTTTCAAAGTTCAACGAACTATCGTGGATTTAATAACTTTATTTCAATCACACCACGTGTGTGTTGAAGGGGAGTACAAATCTGCTATATAGAAGCATCTCGTACTAACGCCAGACCAATTAGGATCCATGCATGTACCCCAGAACAGTATTACTGTTTATCAGTAATAGGCAAATTTCGTGGAAGTTTCAGGAACATCCAACCGTCCCTTCCACATATCGACCTTATCACAGATATCATATATGAACTTTGAAGTATGCACATCCCAGTCTAATGATTGACCTTCCCATACATATACGTACCTTCCCAGTCAGAGACTTTACCAGCATATATATATACCTTCCCAGTCAGAGACCTTACCAGTACGTACATCTTCCCAGGCGCACACAGACACAATGTACAGCACTACTAATGTTAGACAGGTTCCTTTTTGCAAAGGAATTTAACGGACCAAGAGATTCGAAACATGAACCGATGAGAAATACGATTGAGTGCGTATCCTCTAGCCAAGGATGTCCTGTCTCAATCACACCACGATCACACAATTGATTGTATTGTACAGTTATCTCAAACCTTCAAGAATACGACTAAGAAAAAATATTTCACTCATAAATACCTTTTTTTAAAGGAGGGGAGACTAAAGCTTTGCTTCACAATGACAACGAATCTGCTGCAACAATAACATCACAAAACGATATCCTCATAGTTCAAGCTGATTGAGTAATCAGCAAATACATTTTCTTACAATATCAATCAATTTAATTATACGAAAACATATTCTAAATAATTCTAGCTGAAGGAGGAGTCCTTTGTCTATCCTAACCATGTTAAACGGCCCATTGTAGTCAACCTAGAACTCCGCCAATATGCTCTCTGGCTCTATGCCGGATGTAAACACAAATTCTGAAAGATACGATGCAAAACTGAGATCAAACATCGTGTTTTTTTCAAAATGTTTTTAAATTAATACGTAAAAACAGTAGAAACTATAGACAATTTTGAACTCTATTTACTGTTTCGATTACCATTTTACGGAAAAAACGCGATGTTTGAGCTCATTTTTGCGTTCAAAATTTCCAAATATATTTCACACAGACCACCTTCTCAAATATATTCTAAAAACAATTTCTAAATTGATTTCACATAGACCACCATATATCTAAAATATATTCTAAAAAAATTTCTAAATTGATTTCACACACACCACCCTATATTCTCAAATATATTCTTTAAAAAAATTCTAAATTGATTTCACACAGACCACCAGACCTACGGCCCTTGCCTAACTCGACCTACCCATTAAAATTACGTAGACCGGCTCGCACTCGCTTCTTCACTCTTTTAGCAATAGTGTCTTCATCTACGCTATTTGTACAGTCTCTAACGACATGCAGAAACGACGGACGGAAACAAAATTAATTGTACATATTATGACAGCTTTATAAGGTGAAAGAAATATAATGTCAAATTCCTTGTGATGCAGTTGAAATAAACCCAAGTTGTGCATCACACTCTTTCAAAGGGAGCACATAACTGCCATTGAACCATCTCTTTGTGTGTGTATTAGTGTGTAAGTACTACATTGGGGGTTAGTGGCATATCGATCGATGACGACTACGTGTTGTTTGTAGTTGCTACTTGGAAACATTGTTTGTTCAAGTTGATATTGCATGTTGCACCTGTACACGAATTTTTCCATTTCCCATTCCATTATACTCTTTAATGTACATACAAGCAAATCTACTCCACTAATGTACCGTGTACCCACGTAGGAAATAAGAGGGGTTACATCAGGCTACCTGCTACTACATACAGTACTCCATTAGTTAGTACTTTCGTTGGCAATTGTCGGAGTTTGTAGGCATGTGTTTTTTCGGTTCGGTGAGTTCGTTTGGTTTTTGGCTGGCTGGTTTGCGTGTCTGGTGTCTGTGTTCCCTATATGCGTCCCCGTCCCGTCCTGTCCATGGGTCTGTTCTTATCCTGTCGACGGATGGAGATTTTGTGATGGTATGTGGGTAAGGTAAATACAAAGGCGTACCATGCGCTCCTCTGAATTGACTTGACTCCACTTGCTCCTCAGTTCCTTTCGCTGCTCCTTCAGAATGCATTGGCATACATGGATCGACTTGTTTTATTAGTTGACATCGATCCAATCCATCCATTCACCATTCTCCCTGTGTGTGGAAGCACCTATGTATACAACCAGCAACGCTCCAGACTAGACATTTTATATCTCTCCGAGTACATACAAATATAAGTGAGTACATTCGGCGAACAATGCAGCAGCTTTAGGAACTAAAGCCACCTAAAGTGAACTAAAGCCTGGCTATACAGTTCCATGCAGCAGTGGGGGAGACGGAGAGAAATGCCATGTAGACGACACACTACTAATGTCATGGCAAGTACTGCCACTACATAAATACAATGTTGAAGCTGAGGCGAGAGAGAAATAGCTAAAGGCACGCGACTCATTTTAAGTATCTGCTACAGTAGAAGCATCTTGCCTACTAAGTATACGGATTATCATAGTGCATTATGTAAATACGTATGCAACTATAGATTGGAGTGTGAGTGTATTGAGTATGCAGAGATAACGGGGTTATATGGATAATCGACCGGCTTGCCTGGAAATAAATAGAAATGCAGATTTGAAGATAAATGACGATTGGAGTGGAGCTGCTCGCACAGGAAACAAAGTTGATGAATAATAATATATAATTGGTGATTTGACGGAGATCCCCTCTCCTTCAGTTGCCGAGACAGACGAAATAAAAATGTGCAAAGTGAGTTATCGCTCCTGGTGGGGATGACGATGGAATTAAGCCAAAGAGGGGAGCCAGCCACTTTCCATCTCTTGCAAACACTACTACGGGCAATTCAGTCTTTGACGCACTTCCCAATCTGAATATTTCAGTTTGTTACTTTTCCAAAGTGCGGATAAGGAAGATATTGAGGATGCCGTTGCATTAGCCATATAGTTGGTTTAAAGAAGAGCTCAACTCAATCCTCCCGCTGCCATACAGTCTGTAGAAAAGAGAGTGACTGAGAGCGAGTGAGTGAAATCCACGATGCGTGAGGGATGCGATTGGGATTGGAATGGCGAGAGAAATGAAGAGGATGCTAATAAAGAGTCTCTGTAGGAAATGCGACGTGAGTGAGACAGAAGAGATGGAGAAAGAGACTCTCGGTCAAGTCACTCACTCGCAGCCACTCGGTGCAACAAAATCCACGAAGAGGGGAGACTAATATTATTTCGGGGGAAGATGATTAAATCTGAGGGTGCTCTCGCCTCACACAACAGAACGTAGAGTACACAAAGACTACCTACACTATGTCCGTGTTCTTCTTTTTCCTACTTCAGTGTACAATGCATGGCAATAAGTCCCCAAGGGATTTTTTTCCTCTTCCTTTCAAGGAGTTACACACTTTTCTGTTTTGCTTTTACTTTGACTTTCTCTGACAGGAATCGCATCAGATGAGATATCGCTTCCTCTTTCTCTACTGCTGTTTGTGTGGCTTCCCTTGTTTCCTCACTCCCGTGCCTTCTCTTGTTCTATTTGATTTCTCTGTGTAGTTAGTATGACGTGACATGAAATGTAGTGTGGGGAGTGGAGAAGTCTATAGAATTGACATGACCAGAGAGAGAGAGAGATCACTTCCCTCACTCTTAAAGTCTACCTTCTCTTTCTCCCGAATTTCAGAATAAAAGGTAAATGGATGGATAGAAGGAAGATTGAGAGCGTACGACTTCGTTATTTCTCGTAGCTTTGCAGTTGCTTGTAGTTTGCTGAAATTGAGAGAGTGTGGGTGAGCGGAGGAGAAGATATCATCAGGCATCAACATTGCGCAAGCATCGTAGGGATGTCTGGTAAATGAGTAAAAACTGCAGGAGAGAGGGAAAGGCGGGGGTTGTCAAGATGCACGACTAGGTGATCCGTTCGAGAGAAACGAAAAGAAGAGCGAGAGTGCGAGTGTGATTTGGACCAAAGGTCTTGAATCTATTCTCTACAACAGTAGGATCAGATGAGATGGATGTTGAAACATTGTCATGATGAAAGACTGCCCAGACCTTCCAAACAGAGAACCGTATTAAATATATAGAGACGGCTAGGACCACCAATGAGCTATAATAAGCACAGAACAGAGCTAACACGTTTTAAAAGTGCATCACATGAACCGATGTCCGGTCAATTTGTCGGGTGCAATTCGTCCCGAGGCACAGGTGGAATTCGTAGGAGGAGCATATTATAATGTATTAATGTAACATTATTATAATCATTTAGAGTGGAATGCATTGTAACAGCTACTTAAATAAGTTTATAAGTTGTTATTAATGTTTTTTGTGTTATGATGAATGCAGTAATAACGCTAACTTAGCGTTCCGACGAATTCCACCTGTGTTCCGGAACGAATTGCACTAGACGAATTGACCGTGAACCCATGAATCACATGCATATTATATAGTCGCAAAAAAATGTACGGGGTAAACAAAAAATGTTTTCTGTAGGTACAAATATATATCTCCTACTTGTAAACAGAGATAGATTATCAGTCTAAGTGTGCAGACAATTTGAATGGCATTATTTTTTGATTACCGATATATTGAGCCAAGCATTAATATGTGCCAAGCGAAATTGGGTCCAAATTGGGTCCAATGTAGGGTTTGTCCAATCGTCTGACTGACACGCTTGCTTCAATCTATCGGACACCAATTTTTTTAGCAAACACTCGACCCTTTCATTTTGTGCATATTATTTTGAAAACTCAATGACTTGCATTGGGACTGTTCTTCCGTGTACAACAACAAATTTCTTCATTTCAACGAGGACACATTTATTATAGAAAATAATGCAAGGTTCATAGTAATTTAAAAATTCTTGAAAGAAGTTTATTAAAGTTTATTCTTATGAAATATTCTCGGTGAAATATGCAGACACCAGCTGTAAAAAATTGACTCAAATGGCAATTTTATTTAAAATGATGTTAAGAACCTGAAGATTTTCCTTGATCACCCTGTAAGTTTAAATGCTAGAAGTGCAACAACCAGATAGTGGAGTTGCAGTGCACATAAGTACAATATACACTAGATATGTACACACAATGTGTGTAGTCTGTTTTCGTTTTTCGCGAGTGTTCCTCTCGCTCTTCTCGCTCTTCTCTCGTTCACTGTGCTCTCCCCCAAAAATCAATATGAAAAGAGTCGAAGAGTCTACTCTAGCCAAGTCTGTGTATATGTGTGCTGTGTATAATACACACTGCTAACGTCGACGGTACTTTGCCTTACCCCAAGGTGGAAATCCTACCCGAGTACATACATGGCAAAGTAGGAATGAGAGAAAATGAGAATCTCTCTCCTTATATAGGAAGGAAGGAAGTACGGAGTGCGAGGAAAGTCCTTGTCTAGATTCCATTTCTTACGAAAGTAGTAACAGGACAATGCAACATTCTCCCTTTTGCTCAAAAGCTCCAAGCCCCATTAGACCATTGCTCAAGGCAGACAGAGACATATTTGAGACCAGAAATAGTTTGGTGTCGCTATAAGCACATATGTAGGTTTAAGCCACTCTACAATTCGGACCGCTAAAAGATATAATGTGGCATAGATGCATGGAACACATGCCCGCAGTGCAGTCCACTATAATACTCCTGTAAATACTCCCAAAGAAATGGACACACGGAGAAGCAATACATGAGCGAGTTGACTGGATTGGATAACTTAAGTTGGGAATTGATACAAAAACTCCGGAGCTCACGTAGCAATCTTTTGCCTTCCTCTCTTTGTGCCATCGTTACTATAATTTACATTACCAGTTTAGACCAGTCGGCTATGACCACCTTCAGTGGGGAAAATATTTTATTCTGTGCCTCGGATATTTTTCAGTTCAGAGATATCTAATATTTGCAATGATAAGGGTTGAACCGACATAGCTGTTGTAGATCTTAAGAATGAGCGAAAAAGGAGACAAAACGGAAAAGAAACTTGAACCAGGATGGAAAGTCCCCGAAATCTGTAAAAAGGGAAGTGAGTGGAAATGTTTCAGCTCTAAAGTTTTCACTACAAGACTGTCCAAGTTTGCGTTTCCATTTCTCCCTTCCAAGAACTTTTACTTTCGCTGATTTCCTTTTTTCATATTGTATTACAATTTTGAGGAGCGGGCCTGAATTTGTTGTGAGCCAACTGAATTTGAAATTGGATACGAAACGTGCTTTTATTTTTACCCAACCACTTTTAGTTACTCCCTTCTTTTCTTGTACTTCGGGTTGCAGAGCTCTAATCTGCTGCGATTGCAGAGAAGAGAGAGGGAGAGTGGTCAGAACGCCGCAGCAGTCTCTGCTTTGGAAAGGCATGAGTGAAGGAGAAAGGGAGAGTCTTGTAGTTAACAATACGAGAATGAATGTATCCCAGATTGAATTGCATTGCGTTCGAATGTGCTCTCCACGGTTTGGTTGTCGCTGTCATGAGAGGAAGGAGGCAGGATTCGTTCCTCTTTGATGTGGTCAAATGAACAGATCGAAAGGAGTTGAGCTGAAACGGACGCTTACCAATAGCTATAAATACAGTAGACTGGCTCAGCAGTCTTTATAACTGATGGAGCCTGGACTTGTATTTACTTCCATGTACATTTCGACTATTTATGTGGCCTGAGTACTCAATAGAGTCTGCTGAGTGTAATGCAAACACTCAAGTTGACTCACGATGCTTTTTACTGTATGTATTGCAGCCTTTCAATGGAACGAAACCAGTTCGTCCCAAAATCCGATGGATTGAAAAAAATAAATAAATGCAGACAAAGAGGTAGGGATGAGACGAGGTCAAAAGGAAGTGGATGTAATAGTGTAACTCCGTGAATACTAAACATGGCCATAACCGTAACGTTTGGAACTTTCAACTTGATCATTACTAATGTAACAATGCGAGTACCTGTACATTTTTACCATGTATACAGGTTTGAAGGACATTTTTCAATAGAGAATTTTGTTGCGCGTCTAGGGGGGGGGGGGCGTATGTATTATTATTTATTATAATATTTCAAATATGAAGTGCAAGAGCTACCGCATTTAAAAAATGAAAAGTGACTTAGGGAACATTGTTATTAAGGCCGATTTAGGAGAGAAAGAAATGATAACTGGCTTGCACCATTATTGTCTTTTAAAAATGTGTTAATTTATTTCACAGATGACGATTACGACATAAAACCATGAGAAAATTCTCTACAAAGAATCCGAAATCCGTTTGCATTTTAAATTACTTCCAAATCAATTTGTAGAGCAAAAGGATAAACTGGTTTTCGTACTAATTTTGACAAAACTGAGATAGCTCCAAAATTATATATTACACATTCTTAACAAATACAACCCGAGATTCGAAATTCACAAAAAAATCTCTGCAGGAATTCACTGCTTGGTTTTCTATAGATTTGGCCAGTAATGTTGTATACCTTTGGCAATTTGAAATGAACGATCCACCCTCTGCATAACATTTCTACGTTCTATGCTTGATGTTCACCGCCAGGGTTCGCTAAAAAGCAGAGACAGTTTAGGATATTTTTGCTTTATTGAGGCTTTTTTGCTGTTTTCACGCTTTTTCGCTGTTTTTTGGAATCCCCGTATAATAAATACGTGCATTTTTAAAGATATGATATTCAACAATTAAAATAAATAAATGTTTTAGAGTTGAATTCACAATAAAAAGCATTTCCAGGTGTGTCGATTAAAATCAATTTATTGCAGTAAATAAAAATGATGGATTCAATTCATTTGTCCATTTTATAATAACATGCAGATGCAGACTGTGAAGGTATTTTGTAGTTACGAATACAATCAATTTTCTAGAGTAATATATGCATGATAAATTGTTGTTTTAGGCTGAAATTATCAAAACAGCAAAACAGCAATAAAGCATCAATTTCTTAATAAGCAAAAAAGCGTTTTTTTCAGCAAAAAAGCAATTTTTTACAAAGTATGCTTTTTTGTTTGGGAGTACCCTGTCCACAGCAAGCGTCTTATTATGATTAATCATACATGGGCATATTCCAATACACAAACATCCCTGCACAAACATGAGGCACAAACATTGGGTGGTTTAGACAAGTCGAGCATGAGGTTGGTTGAGTAGAACGAGCCGTGGAGACGAAGAAGGATTGATGCACTGTAAAAGTATGCTGGAATATACATTACTCTATACAAAAGTAAGGATTGTCTAAAACTACCGCGGGATTTGCTTTTATTTCTGCGTAACAAGAAATGTTGCAATGCAGTGCAGATATATAGCACACATGGACAAGTATGCAATTTAACAGCGAGAGAAAGGAGAGGCTTTGTAGCAAATAGTTTGTGTCTGTGCCTAACAAAACATTGAGAAGAGAAAGGACGGGCAGACGAAGAGATATCTATCCATCCACTTCAATATCACTGACTTGGCTAAAGTAATCCAATGCAATACATTTCAATATGTGTACGGTTTGAAATACCTTTGTACATGCGAGCACGTGTGCGCTCGCTATACTTTGTCAATCTTAGGTAATCTCTTATGTACTGTAATATGCTACACAAAGTTTACGCTGATACTACCATTTCAACGTGTGTGCACTCCCACGCCACAACTCTCAAATGCACATGGAATAAGTTATCTCTGTTGGAGAAGAGCAGGGAATTGCTGTTTTGCAAGATAGAGATCGGCTGTACAATGGTGTAGTCTAAGGAAATGTTTCGCTGGTAGATCCTGTGGTTGATTTCTTGTGTCTGTCGGTTTCTTCTGTGAAATCTGACGTGAGTTGTGATTGTGACTTGACATGATAGATCGCTTTGTATATTCACTCACCCGCTTGCTCTCGCTCCTCGTTTAGGCAGCAGTTTGCTTTACAGTATGATGTGCAATAACGGGCGAGACGAGTTTCAGGTTTCCTTCCAGGTATTCTCCTTCCTAGACGTACAATACAACATTTTGCAGTTGATTGGAATTGAATTGACTCACGTGCTCAACCGTTTTCTTGCTTGCTGGTAAATTGTATGGGTTGTGTGTACGGAGAGAGGGAGTGCTGCGGGTATTTGAGTGCTCTCTGGTAGCTTACAGTCAAAATTGGCTTTTTGCTGGTCTTCTAAGGTTTCTCCATTGAGTTTAATACCATTTTGGTTGAGAGAGCAGAAATGATGAAGCCGAGAAGAAATGTGGAGTGGCCTGTTTTTGCAGGGCAAGGCAACCAGAAACGCTGCGATCCAGATCGAGAGACAAGGGGACGCTCAAATTTCCTTTTTACTTTACTCTGTTACTCTGCTCTCTCTCTCTCTCTCTCTCCTTGTTTTCTCTTTGTTGGCATAAGTTTCCCAAGCAAGATTCGATCAGAGATCCAAAGATGTTCGGACAAAGTTTCCCTTCTTACATCCCATAATTTCACATACATTAATATCGGCTGCTCACTCACAACATCAAATCGCATTATACAAAGTATAAGGCAACACGAGTAACACGAAGCCTATCCATCGACCTTTAATCTTTCCAATGGACTTTCTCCCCATCCCCACCCATAGGTTTCGTGGCTTTTCTGGATTACCTACAGACTAGCACTCCAGCCCTATAGTACCATCATCTATCTGTACATCTACTCGAATAACACTTTTTAGTTTCACTTTCGTTTCTCTTTCAGAGCCTCGCAGCTTTCATAAATGTTTGCGCCCTTTATACACCACGAAAGACTGCTTTTTCGCTGATATCAAATGAATCGCAATAGCCAGCAATAACGACGGATACTCTCCATTTCGCTCCTAACACAAGCGTATATTTGTGAACAAGTACTTGTGAGTATTACAGAGAGAGGGGAAAAGAGCATCTGCATTGAGTTAAAGTGAAAGAGCATACCCAGTTTTCCTTTTTACTTCAGAATTTATGTAGAAGGACGTTGCATTTAAAAGGATTTCCGATTCTTTTCTATTCTGCTTAGTATCTCCCGAGGTTATGTTCTCCAGTCGTAGAAAAGTGTACAACTGTAAATGGATACAAAAAGAATCAACTGCAATACATACATAGTCTCATAGAATTTTTACTACGTTATGTGCTCAATTTCGAACTAACACTTTTCCAGCCGACAATGCTCAAGGGTATTTTGGGCACTTTTTAGGGGGTAACTAAGATTAGACCTTTTTAGTCTATGCTAGGTCGAACAAATGTTACGTCATTCAAATTCTCAAAGCCTTGAGATGAGAAATTAGACAAAATTTTGGTAGAATTCATCGAAAATGAGTAGGGGAGGGTGGGGTCAGTTGGTACGCTTTTTTTCAGTGAATTTTCTCAGCCGAGATTTGTGTGGTATAAATTAAGTGAATTTGCACAAAGATGTAGGATATATATG
>JABASC010005078.1:0-10790 GCA_019776185.1 Plutomurus gul
ATGGTCCGGGGTTTTTGGTCAATTTTTTTGGGTTTATAGGTTTTGGGGGTTTCTGTGTACACAGGGTAAATATAACCTGTGACACTATACATTGTTCCTGATACCCATGGTCCGGGGTTTTTGGTCAATATTTTAGGGGTTTATAGGTTTTGGGGGTTTTGTGTGCCCAAGGTAAATATAAGTTGTGACGCTATACATTGTTCCAAATACACATGGTCCGGGGTTTTTTGTCAATTTTTGGGGGTTTATAGGTTTTGGGGTTTTTTGTGTCCAAGGTAACTATAAGCTGCTACGCTACACATTGTTTGCAGTGGCCATGGGTGGTTTTTTTTACCTTTTGGGTTAATGGGTTTTGGGGCTTTTGTGTACACGTGTACTCAGGGTAACTAAAAGCTGAGACAGTATACATTGTTCCAAAAACGGAATACCCTGAATCTATATATCCAGCATGGTAGTAGTATAATGTAGCAGTGTAGCAGTTACACGTGTACACTGCTAGCCACCAGCATGCACCAACTGTATAGTAGTTACACGTATACGATGTACGTACATTCATGCTAACATAAATGCACACATGGCGGGTGCGATGGATGGTCTGATGTACAGCTGAACAACCAACATAGACATTTCTAGTCTTGTCTATTACATCAGCACGCTCTGTTGTGTCCTATAATGTGTGCACTTATACGAGAGGCCACTGTCACTATATAGATGCTCTACTATATCTATATTGAATATATTGTAGTAGGTGCATATAGTATGGTGGTGGTGGTGGTGGGGTGGTAGTAGGTGCTCAACAGAACAGAACGGAGAACACACTGCCGCTGCTCTGACTCCATTCAAGTCACTAAACTCAGGAAAAGCAAGAGACGATCGTCGTAAGCAGAGTGGAACAAACTTGAATTTCGAATGCGAATTCAGATAGAGAATCTATGCATGTGAGCAGCAATGTTGTTGTACTGCTTCCTTATATCTTATACATAAGGCAGCAGAAGCCAGATAAATGTTAAGGAAGAGAATGCCTCTGCTCCTAGTCACCCACCATGCAACGCCAAACGTCTCTGCCCCACGACGACAACGACGACGACTATTATAGCGATTCCAGATGAAATACCAAACGATATGCGTATACTGAGGGATACAAGTTCCCAGTACTTCGTTTTGACCGGATTTTTTTATTTTGACCTGTTTTTTGGTCTAAATGGTTTACATTTGCCATATGTAAAAGGCAAAAGGGGTTGTATTCTTATATTTGCTGCAGCTTAAAAAGTGTGGAGTAAATATACTTTGGGCTTGCTTTCCGTTTCCGTCATGGTTCAATATTTCCAAGCAATTATAATCCGATGTGGATAGGGTAACACTTTCTAATTTGACCCAATTTTGACCAAGTAAAATTGGTTACGCCTAAAACGACCTTGTGGTTGAAACGGACCAATTTTGACCATGTCGAATTTGTTGAAAAGACCGGGTTGTTGAAAGGAACACGAAACCCTGGTCGTTTTCAAAATGTCTCCAACACAGTGTCACTAGATGTGCATGGAGCACCGCTGGTGCTTCTTTGTCCACCACCCGGCCGCTGTGTACGACAGCCTCCAATGTATTCTAAATTCTATTGTATCGTTTAAACAAACCACCACTTTCTCTCTGTATCTCTGCAGAAATCCTTATCGTGCAAAAGAAGTGACGTTTCTTTTAATTTTTTATAATGCAAAAGTTCACTTCCTGGCCGCCGTAATTGTGCATAAATCTTTTCTGTACGGATTCCCTCTCTTCTACATATTGCACAGTGTTCCACATTCTGTCAAATGCAACTTTCTCTTCATCCTCCGCCGCATCCACTTTGTAAGCAGCATACAGCCTGCATACGCTTTCACTATATACAAAGTAAGTTGTGTAATCGTCATACGAGATCCCATTCCACTTTCCCTACACACACCGAGAGAGAATAAAAAAGAAGCTGCTATATGAGTATAATAATAATAATATGCCCTCAATCATGTTCCTAATTTTATATACATAAGCATGAACTACATGTCTACACGTATTTACCAGGCGTTAACGTAACTGGCTATACAAAGCCTTGCTCTAAAGGTAATAAGACTTGTAGGGGATTTCATTCTCCTAATCATACGGCCTGGTCGAAACAGCGGTTCTGGAGATATGCAAGGGATAACTTTCACCTACATACAAATGGGCAAGCAGTCCACAGACACGAGGGGGAGAGAGAAAGTTAGAAAAGCATTGAACAGGAAGTGAATGAAGTTAGTAGTAAAGACAAGTGAAAGTCAAGTGAAAATGGTAGAACATTTGAGCAGAGAGCTGAGGCAAAAATACATGTGCGTGCAGCTTGTAGAGCTGTACTTATGTATACAAGATCCAGTTGTACACCTAGACATTACACAGTGCACACACAATAAGATAACACGGCTCTATGTACAACGTACTATTTATATAGGTGAGTGTGTATAGGGGGAATTTTTTTTACGACAGATTCGACTCATTCCAATGCAAAAGAGAGAACAACCTTTTCCACTTTGCATTGCTGACTGCATATTTACAGTTACATGACTCTCGTAGCCATAATGCAATGCTCTGCTTGAAATATTGAGAGAGAGAGAAAGTGTGCAACAACATAGGGTACACATACAACACACAAAGCTACTAGACTTTCACTGTAGGGAAGGACGGGATCTTCAACTACTTTTAGCCGACAAATTCCCCAAGTTAACAACAGAACACATCACATTCACATCAACTGAGTTCACATGGCGTCACATCCCATTGCACCGCATCCACTGCTTTCTCTGTCTCCGTCTCTGTACAGGCTCAACAGCCTGGCTTGATTTGATTTGACTTGACTTCAGTTAGCTGAAGCGCAGAAAATTGTTGAAAAATGTTAATGTGTACGGATACTGAGAAATAGGTTGCTGCTGCTGGAGAAAGTGAACGCTGGCATCTACGACAATGTATACTTGAAGAGTAGACACAGGGAGAAAGTGGTGTACACAGTTGTGTCCTTGTGAAAGCATTTGTAAACTACTATTGTATTGTGTGTATGTAATATGTGTGTGGAGTGGGTCCTTTCCGTGCTCGCATTCGGCTTTGCAGACTTTCTCTCCTTCCGTCCTGCTGCTGCTGCTACTGCTTATGTATGCATAGTTTTGCATTCAAAGTTTAAACCTACGTACTGTGTGTGACTGCAGTGTATTTTTACTCATTTCATATTTGTACTTACATTCGTGTATATTCCAAGCGTTAGAGTGAAAGGGCCTGGGAAAAGGAAATAGTTCTGTGGGTATTCCCAGTCCGTTCCTGTACGATACGACTTTTGAATTTGTGAACATGGAATGTCTGCCAACGTAATCTTTCTCCTCTCTTTTTCTCTCTCTCCTGCTCCTTTCTTTTTCAGCAGTCGACTTGTGGAACTTGACTGATGCGACTAGGATACATTATATCATTGTATTGTAGTAAGATGGCTTTGGGAGCCCAGGTCTCTCCTGACCTCCTCTCTCTTTCTACTTTCTCTACTACTCTCTTTCAGAGCCACTTTGCCTCCACTTGTCTGCATAATCGCAAACGAGCCTGTTATTAATTTACGACGAGTAAAAATCCATGTATGAAATGTACATGGAGAAAGTCACCAGTTCGAAGCTGACAAATATGCGACACGGTCTGAAAAATGATGCGCATTACGATTTCCAGAATATTAAATGGCAACTTTAGTAAAAATTAGTTTCTCTTTTCATATATGGCTCGTAAATCTCCATAATAATATTTCTGTCTGCGTCTCTGCTCGCAGAATTGCCGTAATATTTATAAGTAAGTAAGTCAGTAAGTAGATTGGAGTATTTGGTGTGCACGTGGGCATTTAAAAGTCCCACGACAGCCTGCTTCACATCTCATTTCGAAGAGCTGCATCATCACTACAGCAGAATAGTCTCTCTGACAAAAAATCGTGATTGGGACGAGAAAAGCTCTCTTCTTAGACATGTGCCTTGTAATGATAATACTACGCAGTGAAAGCAAGTGTTTTCGACTTTTTTGCCAGCGTAAGTCAAGGGAACCGCATAGCATTACCTATGTGCATATAGTAAGTACGTGGTTGTACACGTGCACAATATAACAATATTACGTATGTATATAGCAGAGAGAAAGTTTCGTATTATTATTAAAGCGGATCGAAAAGGGAGATTGAGGTACTTAGGTACACATTGCTATCTATGTATGTAGTCACTGAGAGAAAGTGAGTGAGACTCACACAGAATCTTACATTTTCCCTTTGCCCTTCTTTTGTGTTTGCAGTCACGTCAATTTTTGTCACAGAGAATGCACAGCCGTGTCAACCTGAGCGTTTCTCCACTGCTTTCTCTCTTGTCCCTTGCAGCAGCAGCAGCAGCAGCAGCAGCAGCATAGCGGCTAGATTTTACTCATTGTGTCCTTGCCAAGCTTGTCTTGTTCTGTCGTGCCATTAGGTCGTGTCTACTCTTATATCGTTGCATGTACGTGGAGAAAGTAAGTGGAGTACTCGTTCTCTCGGTACAAATAACACACACGATTTTATGTAGTCTGCGAAAAAATTGTAATCCGAACGACGAAAGAAAGAGGCAAAAATAAAGGAGGCAAACACGAAGAACGTAGTGGTCGGGGATATATGTACTTTCCCTCTGTGTGTGTGCTGTTGTTGTTGTTGCATATGTACAGACGGTAGTGAAAGCAAGTCAACTGCGGCTAGGCCGCACACAGCACAACATCTACAGTGAAAGTATCTATATATGTATCTGTATCTTTCTGTGTGTACAACGTACTTACATCCTGTGTTACGCTGTTTGAATACATAATCGTGAATTCACGACTTGCTGCACAACTGTATACCACCATAATAATGTAACTCTGTTTCTATAGATATGGGCACATGGATCTCACTCTCAATTCCGTGTCTAGTGCTACCAGTAACAATCGAACCCACTATTGTACTCTGTGTTCAGGGTTTCCTAAATCACAATTCCAGCTAAAACCCCATCACATGGTGATATTGCGATTAAATATGATGAGAATAATTGGAATAATATATATATCACATTAATCACACTGACCAAACGTTTAAAACCATTTTACCACAGTAATTAATCCCATTGTGATAATCACACCCGAAACCCTGGGTGTGTGTTGGTGGTGGAGAGGGTTGCGTTGTTTGCACTAATGCACCATGCAAACACATCGCATTCGAATGCAATGCTTCTTTGGAGTCACCAGGCCACGTAAGGAGAAAGTAGAGGAGAAAAATTTATACGAGTTGAGAGCAACGACGAGGGCGGTCGGATCTTTCTCTCTCGGTCGTCCTTAAAGATATAAAATGCGACCGCAACAACATTTCTATCGGTGACACGAGAATTTTCTCATACTTCACTATCGCCAATTCTGCACACGACACTTTCTCTGCGAGAAGACGTCTATTTGCATTTTCTTGTGTAACTACGTACATCATGAGCCGTACGTGATTCAGCCTACGCCTCCTCTCCCCCCATCCTATAAACCTATATATATATTTATATAAATAATACTACTACTCCTCCTCCTCTTATCTAAACACAGATAGGTATATATAAATAAATACAACAAACATCAACTCTCTGCAAAAAAGCAGTACAATGCTACCGTTGGCTTTAAATCATGTATTTACGAGGGCCGTGTCAGCTCGGCTTTCGTCGCTGCTGCTGCTGCGGCTGCTACTACCACTTCAATATTATTATTGTCCTCTGTGTGTGGGCTCCCCTGCTCCTCATCTCATCACTGGTGAGTAAATATCAACATATATACATAGTACAGGGGCGTAACCCGGAGAATATTCGGTAGGGCCTGGGGGAACCCCTATCCTTTCTATACTAATTTAGCCCACCTCGTACTTCTTCCCTAATATTTCCCATGCCAATTTTTGATATGGGGGGGCACAGGCTGGATACGCCCCTGATATACTATATATTATGAACTTTCTAGAGGATGGCCCCGACTTGTAGGTTATTGTATTGCACAGGATGCGCGTAGAATACAGGGCATTGCTTAATAGTGTGTCATAGAATGGGATACAAGTTAAAAGTGTTGTTTAATGTGTGTGATAAGGATGAGATGGAGAGAGCGAGACAGAGAGGCACCATGAATTCTCTTCACTGTGTGAACACCGTCGACATGTGTTTCAAATCATCTAATGCAAATATGGCCAGAGAGCGAAAAAGAGAAAGTGCTGTTTCTTTGTGTGCGAGTTGGTAGGGTGGCACTCGGCTGTTGTTGTTGTTGAGCGAGCAGAAGCAGCAGTGGAAAATCCTTACTACTTACCACTACTAGCATACATATCGGAGAGAAAGCAATCTGTGTAGTAGGCGAGTGAAAATCTCTGTGCATAGGTAGTAGCCATTATAATAGATTTTCTCCCATGTCCTGTCTATGATGANCCATGTCCTGTCTATGATGATGATAGAAGTACGCATTAGAGCTTTCTCCACTATACATGCAGGCTTCTGTCGTCGCACAGAATTTAGAGAACGGAACGAAGAATACAATGCAATACATAATAGAGGAGGGAATAAAGTGGAAAGTCCCGTTCATCGTGAGCATCTCACTGCTTACACTCATAGTACTTTCTCTATATTTACATAGAGAGAGAGAGAGAGAGAGAGAGAATATCTTGGCTGTGAAAACAATTTTAGAAAAAGAGCCAGCTCGTTTATTTAATGGCATCGCAGTCAGACGCATCGCATCGGATCGTCAAGAATCAAAAGGAACCGGGGCTAAAATGGGTCACCGTTAGCTTCTTGAAGTCCTTTGGACGGAGAAAGTAGGCGCGTATAGGAGAACGTGCACCAGCACCCCACAAACAAGGACGACTAGGACGAGTACTTTCTCTTCTGCTGCTGGTACATCAACAAAAGCGATTAGACCCATAGACTTGTATAGACAGTGGGGGATATACTTAGAGATGCACATCAGGAGATAGAGTGAAAGCGAGTGGGGCTGTGTGTCTGTCTGTGTGTGTGTCTGTGTGTGTGGTGAATGAAACGGCTCTCACATGGTTACCTTAATGGAGATCGTTGTGGGGAAGCTATTAATTTGAATTGCTTCAAGATGCAATTACGAGCAAAAGCAATCTATTATGTTCATGGAGGACGGGGGCGAGCTGCTCACAATATCTCTCTTCACGATTTTTTGCTCGCATAATGTTCAACTGCAAATTGAGATTGAAATCTTAATCTCACACTTAATCCGAGGCACACGCACAGGGAGTCTCGATAAAACCGATACATTGTGTCACGGCGTAGGCAGGAGGTGCAGGAGGTATACTACTTAAGGTAATTATCTCTGGAATCCATTAATGCCATAAGTATACTATCGGGATGCATGTATCTTTTTACAGCCAGGTAATCTAATTGTAACTGTAATGGCGATAACAATAACTATTATATAGACAGATGCAATATTGGCGGAGTGGGGACGCGGGAGCTAGGCAGAACATTAGTGAGGATGAAAATGTAAATTTCTAGTAAGGAGATTAGAGAGTGAGGCAGGAAACGGATATTTCTCACTGTGGGAACAATTCCTACGTGGATCTTGTCTTAATGCGACTCGGTGGAGACGGTGAAAGTTGATACATATAAATACTGCTTTCTTTATTGTAATAGTGGATGACTTTTCTTGCTCAGGGTTTTCAGTGGGATTAATTACTGTGATAAAATGTTTTTAAACGGTTGAACACGAGGGAGGTTAGGTTATTAATGTGATAAAGTTGTTAAAAGTCACATTTGATCACAAATCACAGCATTTAATCCCACTGTGATGGGATTTTATATGTAAAAGTGTGATTTAGGAAACCCTGTGTTTGGTAGTGGTTGTAGTAGTTGTATAATAAGGTCACGGGGCCCCGCCTTCTTTCAATATTTCTGCATTTTCCTCTGCAGAAGTTAATTCGGCAGAAGATTCGAGAGAAATTTCTTCGCTGGGTGCTTGAACCTCTATTGCCAAAAGTGTTGAGGGGCTAAGAATGGTGGAGAACAGTAAATTCTCATCAGGCAAAAGGACGAGCAGGCCTCTATCTTCTTTTCGTGAAGGCCGTAACTTTTGGAAATATTTTATTGGCCCGTAACTTAAGATGCTTTTAATGGTCTGGCGCTGAAATCATGATGAAAGATCTAATATCCGACTCGCTGATCCTCTCTCTCTCTCCCTTTCTCTCTCTCTCTCTCTCGGCTGGAGAAAGGAGGACGAGAGGGATAGCAGACGGATATCTCTGACCAGGATAGAACACGGACTCGCTACCTAAGCTTCCATTCAACCCACTGTGTCTGTGTCTGTTTCTGTTTCTATGTCAGTATATATTTCGTGTGCTGTGTAATGATCCAGAGTCAGGGTTTCGCCCTGTAAAGTTACCCACAAAAAGCCAAATACATTTTGTGAAGCGGTCATTGTGGGAATTTTTATGCAAGAAACAGAATTTCATGTGTGATTGTCACAGTGGGACTAATTAGAGAGGCACAACCAATTGATCCCATCATATTTGATCACAAATCACAGTATTTAATCCCACTGAGAATTTTAGCCGAAAAAGTGGGATTTAGGACAACTGGCAAGAAATTTTCCCACTACGTTTTAAACATTGAATAGAGTGGGACAGCGTTTGAACTATTTAATATTTACTTTAAATAGGACACCAATCAACGTTAAGTGACCTATGACCTAGATGACAAGTCCACTACATCAAAATACGAACAATCTGCAAATACATTTTTCTACAATTAATCTTTAATTGTATTTAATGGATTTCTGGCAGTGTGAGTTGGTGGGTGGTAAATAGAGAAAGTAGTGGAACCCTGTAGTGAAAGGGTTATAGTATATTGAGGTATTGGGTTTAATGTTTGAAGGACGTGTCAGTCAACTATCGACTGCTAATCAATTACAATATCGTAATTTCCTGGAGCGGCAGTGTCTTGCACGTCTGTCTGATAACGTGTCCTATTAAGAAACAACGAAGATGTATTTCACTGCAAAACTGTTTCCTAATGCATATACTGACAGAGAGAGAGAGAGAGAGAGAGACAGGGAGACAGAGAGAGAGAAAGCTGGGGAGAAAGAGAGCAAGAGACGGATAGACGTACACAATCTCTTTTACATTCTTTACTTATCTTCCACTAATGGGAAAAGAGCAGGCTGACTGCAGTAAAGCTTACTTAGCTTCACAGATAGATTACAGATAGACTTCAATGTGAGCCGCTCTAAGTGGAACCATGAACGTTTGATAGATGCCTACATTCGAAATTCTATTGCACAGTTCTCCAGCACCCTTTCTCCAAATCACGACAACTCGATTGCCAAATGCTACGCTACAGATACATCTTTAAACTAATGCTGCACAAGTGAGCATCAATTTGCGTGAAATCGCAACCCGATCCGCGGCCAAGACGCAACGACATTCAAGAAGTCCACTGCTAACGCCGTTTCCAATAATTTACGCAGTGCGTATTATGCGGTGCGTAAAACGCAAAGTAATAGAGGGGTATTTTAAAGTTTATGTTCTCATTTTACGTGTAGCACTTTTACGCACCGGGTTTTAATCAGTGTGTATTGCGTAAGGCGATTCCTACCATCAAGGAATTTAATAAATGAGAAGGTGGCCCAGAGCGACCATTTGCAAAATTGAACTTTTTTCGTCTGGTTAAAAAAGTTACGATTTTTAGCCAGCGCACAATGTAAACTATCAATCATTCCTTACAGTGAAAGTCTCTAAGCGAAAAAAGTGTAAGTCTAATTTTGAATGTCGTTCAATGGGATACCATTTCATAAGTAAGCATAGAGCTGCCTTGCTTCCTCCTACACAGAAAATCCTCAACATTTTTTTGTAAAAAATTTGCTAACTTACAAAGGCATTTAGTTTTGAGAATTAAAGTTGCGACACTTTGACCACACAGCCATACCTTACGTATGGACATGGTAAAAATGTCGAAATTTCGAAAAATATTGACAAACTTTAAATATCGTAGAAATAAGCCCATATGGTTGGGGGAAAAAATTTCCGCAGTTTAAATTTGTAAATTTTTACGTTTCAAAAGTAACAGGCGGGAAACAATAATTTGAAAATTCGTTTTTCCTGTTTCATGTATGCTTTTAGAAAATTAATGAATGACACAGGCACAATGCCGCCCCACGGCATAAATTTCAAACGTGATTAAAACTTGTGCAGTTATATTTGTAAAATTTGTGAGAAGGGTTGCGTGCGTAAGCGTGCGAAAAGGCTGTCTAAACTGTAAATGTTAATATTCCTAAGATGACTAAAATTGGCACTGAGATGGTAATGATAGTGAGTGCTAGCACAGAGACGCAGAGAGACGCGTAGAGAATGAGAAGACAATTTTATTTAAGACCGCCGTACACCTTCTAGCTTTGTTGTAAACGTCTTGTAGTAGGTAGAAGGATTTTAGGGAAGCCCTGAAAGGAAAGGACGGAGAAAGCTAAGAAGCACTCGACTTGCACGCTCACTCATTGTCAGCCTTAGTAAAAGATGGACAGATAAAACGAAACGACATACCACTATACATCACACGGCTTATATAGAGATTTGTTACACAGACTTCTCTTTTCTGTCCCTTTGTCTATCGCAACCCACACACACACAGTACACGTTCATATGTTGTACAATCAGTGGCGGATCCAGAAATATTACCCACATTTTTTTTCTGTTACCCCCCCCCCCTCTCCCGGAGGGGTCGCCCCTGAAAGTTGGGTTGAGTGGGAAAATGTTATGTTATACT